>VWYP01000394.1:29197-144307 GCA_013400435.1 Pycnonotus jocosus
TGCGGCAGCCCCCCCCCGAGCTTCCCCAGCCAGCCTCACCCTCCCCTCCCCAAAAGGAGCCAGCCCTGGGGGGCCAGCAAGGGGCTGTGGATGAGGCAGGCCAGTGGTTTGCACAGAGGATGTGCCAATTCCTGGATATCAAAAGTGTTGAGAGAGGGATGGGAATGGAGCAGTTTGCCCTGTAGGCACCCCCACTCTGTGCCTTGGGGTCCCCTTCTGTAAACCAGCACGGCACAGTCCCCTTTGCTGAGGGTGAGTGATGCGCAGGCTGACTGATGGCTGCTCCTGGGCTGCTGCCCAGCTCCACAGCAGGGCAGGGCAGGGTGAGGGCTCTGCCTCCCTGCAGGCAGGTTCGAGGCACTCCCAGCTGCCTGCAGTCACTCCAGCACAGACAGCTGCTCAGGGCACAGGGGCACTTGGCAGCTTGAGGCATAGGGACAAGCTCCCAGGATGTTGGGGAGATGCAAGGGACAACAACCACAGCTCCAGGGAGGAGATCAGGCCTGGCCACCCTCACCTCCTCTACATCATCATCAGCCCTTGGGTGCCAGGAGAGGCATCTTTGCACCCTGCCTTTCACAGATGACTCCTGGAGATCAATACCCACCCACCCAGGGCAGGGAGAGGGAGGCTCTGTCCAACCCAAGGACCATCTGCTGGCTTAGAACAGGCAAAAATGCAGCTGCCCTGAGATGGAGGCTGCAGAGCCACCCCGGGGTGCTGCTGGCACAGCACTGGATGCAGCCAGGAGCACCCCAGGATGCTGCTCAGCCAGAGATGGGAGCAGAGCCCTGCTACACGCAGCTCCTGTGAGACAGCCAAGCCCGGGTTTCACAGCCTGAGGGCAAATCCCTCCCAGAGACCACCCAAATCCAGGCTCAGGAACAGGCTGGGCTTGCTGACTCCCTGGGCTGGGGGAGTAGCTGCTGGTCCTCAGGGCACACAGAGCCCAGAGTGGCTGCAGGGAAATAAAACTGTACTGCAAATGACTACTAACCTCAGCAATCTGAGCCACTGCTGCTCTCCCCACTGTAAAATCTTGCTTAGCCTGTGGATTGCTGAGTCAAATAAAGATGCCAGGGTGCAAACTCTCTGCATGAGAGCCCCCGTGCCAGCCGAGCGCCTGCAGGGGCTGACCTCAGCAAGCAGCCCCTGTGTCCTGGAGGGCAGTGCTGGCCAGAGATGGTGTTTGGGATCCCAAGCAGCACCCAGACAGAAAGTGAGGCACTGAAGAAGGGACCCACTGCAGCCAGATACAGCACCAGCAAAGGCAGAGGGGAGCTGAGCTGAACCACAGAGACCAAATGAGTCCAGGGGCTCAGCAAAAAGCCTAATGTGCAGCCTTGTGCTTGCACAGGCCCATCCCTCATCAAATCTTTGCACACATAACCCTCTCCAAGGCTAAAAGAGCAGGACGAGTGGGTAACAGTGCACAGCTGGTGATGGGGAGGAGTGCAGGCACTGCTGGCCAGCCCCTGAGGCACCCAATCGGTGCCCTGAACAATGGCAGTGGGCTGAGACCAGAGACTCTCAGGGCAGTTTTGCAGCCTTGATCATGAACATGCAACTCCATGGGCACGTTGCCCTCTCTGCAGCCCTCTGCCAGCAAGGGGGGAGAGAGGGTGAGCAAGGGCACAGAGACCAGCAAGGAGCCCAGCTCTCTCAGCCTCCCTCCTCTGCTGCACCAGGCTGCCTCTGCCGAGCAGACATGGGGAGAAATGAGGGCCTGAGTTCTTAAAGGGACTGGGGTGCCCTGCAAGCCCTGGTGGTAGCCAGGTTCCTGCATCCCTGCCCTGCTCTGCCCCAGCAAGCTGCCCATCCCCTCCTATTCACCATCACGGTCACACCTCCACCCCACAGCAAACACAGCACAGCCACAACAGCGCCTGCACAGCTCAGCTCCCTGCACCAAACGCACCCTGCACCCCTGTGTGCCCCCTTCCACCAGCTCACCACCCATCCCTCTGGCTGCCAGAGTCAGGCTCCTCAAGCCCTGGAGCTGGAAGGAAACGGGGAAATGCGTGTCGGGCTGCCAGGGTCGGGCTGCCTTTGGATGTGCCCTGAAACACACGGTGGATGAGAAGGCAGAGGCTCAGTGCTCCCAGCCTGCACGGCTGGGGCTCTGTGACAAAGCTCCCAGCCTGGCACAGTCACTGTCACCCAGCACCACAGCGTGTGTAGGACGCGTAGCCTCAGCCCTGCAGCGCCAGCACCCGCGGGTGCCCTGCCTGACAGCCTCTCCCTTCACCAGGAGGAAGAGCTCAGCCGTGAGAGCCGCTTCTACCTGCGAGGCTACGGGCTGGGGCAGTGCCTGCAGCCCAAGGAGGGGGCTGGGGAGGGCCCCGGGGTGTACAGCCCCCCGCCGGCCAGCGCCGCGCTGCGGGAAGGGGAGAGCCTCCGCCGGCGCTACATCGACCGCGCCAAGCGCATCGACACCGTCTCCAGAGCCGTCTTCCCCTTCACCTTCCTGGTCTTCAATATCTTCTACTGGGTGGTTTACAAAGTGCTGCGCTCAGAGGACATCCACTTGGTGCCCTGAGGCTGGGGAAGTCTGACTGCCTCTCTTGGTGTGACCCCCACAGCGTGCCTGGGCGACATAAGCTCAGCCTGAACTGCATTTCCCTCTGTCCCGGAGCTGGGTTTGGCCTCAGAGCCTGGACATGTGGCAGCCCCTGTGCCGCACTGGATTCCGTGGCACAAAATGGGGGGATCGACAATCACAGGTCCCCATGGTCAGCTGGAGAGAGGGACCCCTCCTGCTTCCTGCATGGTGTCACCCCCAGGTACCCCGGGATGTGCTGTCAGGGCACAGGGAAACAACTGCTCCTCAGGAATGCTGTGCTGCTGGGGAAAGCTCTGGTGTCCAGGGGCAGAGGAGAACCCCGGGTACTTTGGCATAACCAGTGGCCAGAAAACATCACCTTCCAGAAAAATACCTTCCCCCTTTCCACACCTACTACATTAGGCTGCTGCTTCCCCAGCCTGCATCACTGAGCTGTGGGCCCCGAGCAGCCAGGGATCAGGTCAGCATCCCCTGGGCAGGTTCATCCATAATACTTCTCCACTGGAGGGGAGAGCAACTGGAACCCTGATGGGATGAGCTCAGCAAGGCTTCCAGCCCTCCAGACCTGGATACCCTCCATGCTTTGCAGGAAATAAAAGCAGCAGGTGATGTTTAAGTCCTCCAGAGAGGAGTGTGGTGATGCTCTCCTTTCCCTCTGCCCAGGAGGTTTCAGCCCAGCAGGCCCCATGGCCATGGGTGCAGGAGAGGGCCCAGAGTCTTCCAGGGCAGGGCAGGATGGAAATGGGATTCACCCCTTTCCTTGAAGGCTGTGGTGCCCCCATGGCACAGCGAGTGTTCTGGTGAACCACCTGCCATGGCAGAATGGAGCTTGCAGGGTAGGGGGACATGGGCAGGAGGCCAGCACCGTCTTCTGAAACCAGACCCAGGCAGAAAGCCCTGCTGTGATCCCTGGCCTGGCTCCTCAGGCACCACTCATCACCCTCTTCCTCACAGGACTGACTGGCAGCATCCTCGAGCCCCTCTGAGCCCCCTGAGCCCCACAGAGTGCTCAGCCACATGCACCCATTCCACAGGTGGGACAAGCAGAGACCTGCCCCCCAGGCCACCCCATGAGGGGACTCAGGGACCCACAAGGACAGGCTGAGCCAGCTCCATCCCATTGCCAGCACTGTGCATGACCCCCCCGCGCCGTGGGGTTCCCTATAGGGCCCCACCGTGTGTCCAGGCCAGATTTGCTTTTGGAGAGGCCCCATTTGGAGGCACCCTTGCTCCCCCAGCACCTGAGGCAGTGCCAAACAGGGAGGTACCAGTGTCTGAGCAGCACCCACAGGCACTGGGCGGCCACACCAGCCTCCAGCAGTGGTGGGTTTTTAAACAGCATCGATCTTCCTACGCAAATAAAGCTTTCTGGGATTTTCGGTGGTGTGTGCTGGGCATTTGTCTCTGCCAAGAACGCTGCAGCCAGCTCCCACTCACAGTGTGGGGAGGGGACAAGGGCACAACTGCCCTGTGGGGACAGGAGCCCTGACCCACCATTACACCCATAGTGATATCATTACCTCTCCACGGGTGATTTTTCTGTCACATTTAACCCCCACGTGGGGATGCCAGGAGGGCTGTGCAGGAGCCCCCTGCAAGCCCTCAGCCCCGAACCCCATCATTTTCTCTCCCCACCCAGCTCTGTGGGGAGCTCCCCACAGTCACCCCAGCCCCTTTGTACCAATCCAGGCTGGGACAGGACCCACCATGAGGCAGAGGTGGGGCCGGGGGGGGTTCCAGCTCTGCGGTGGAGCTCAGACACCCGAGCTTGTGCAGCATCCCAAGGGCAAACCTCCCTGCATGGCCCCTGGGCCCCTTCACTCTGGCTCGCTGGGCAGGCGCCAACCTTACAGAGCTGCCAGCTGTCCTGGGGGGCTTACGCCAGCCCTGCAGTGCCACCCGGGGCCGGGGCTTTTGTCCCCAGCTGGTGCAGGGGCGGGCAGAGCCCGCAGCTGAGGGCTGAGCGCCCGAGCAAACATCAATCTCCCTCTGTGCTCCCGGCCAAGTTTCACAGACCAGCTCTGTTGGTACCTCGCAGCCCCATCGCCTGCCCGGCCCCACCGAGGCCCTTCTGAGGCAGGGAGGAGAGAAAGCAAGCTGCACCCACGCCGGTTTGGTGCTGGGCTTGTTCTTTAGATGGGACAAACGAAGCTTCCCCAGGGTCTTGCTGCTGTCCCCACCCCAAACCGAGAGAGGATGCAGACAAGGGGAGAGCTGTGAGGTATTTCACACCAGTACCTGATTCCTCCCACTCTGCAGTCAGGACATCATGTCTGGGCACTCAGTGTCTGTTTGGAGACAAACATTGCAGTCAGCCCTGAGCCATTCAGCTCTAGGAACCAGCACATCCCAGAAAAAAAAAAAAAAAANAGCCAAAACCCCCAGGTCCCAGGCACTGCTCACAGCAGGGTGAATTTATTTCTGGCATCACACTTGAAAAGGCATGAGGGTAGTACTTGTGGTTCTGGTGTCCCTGAGGGCAGTGTCAGAGTTGGGAGCAGCACTCAGGCCCTGCCCTTGGTCCTCCCAGCAGCCCAGTTTGAACTGGGAGTCACTGGGATACCCTCACAGCTGCAGGGCTGCCACTGCCCTCCAGCACAAAGCTCCAGTGGGTCCCTCACATCTTGGGGGTGGGAGTGCTGAGTCCCATGCCCTCTCACAGCATGGCCAGGGACCAGCCCAGATGCTCAGCCCCCAGCAAAGCCCACAGTCTTTGGATGGAATGAATTTCTCATTCCCTGTTCAAGGCTGTGCATTGGTGGGTGCATCCCAGTCACTACAGACAGCAGCTGTGGGCACAGGACCAACAGCCACAGCCAAGTTAATTGCTGGTTTAAAAGGAAGTTAATGAAGTTAACACCAGGTTAATGGAACTCCCAGACAGTAAAATGAGCATCATCAGCACTGGCAGGTTCCCAACTCCTGCTTGCAGCATGCCCAGGGCCAAGAGCACACACAGGTTGGGGACAGCACAGCCCCTTGTCAGCCCCAAGGGCTCCTTGTGGGGGTCTGTGTGGGGCCACTGCAGTGACATGCCAGCCAGGCCCCTGTCCCACCAACCACAGAGGGCCTGACCCTGCTGGCACTGAGCTCTGCTGCTGTCCCTGGCAGCATCAGGGTGTCAAACCTTCCCTTCTTCCCCCTCTCCCTCTCCAGGGCCTCTGCCCACATTCACAGCCTGGAGCTCCCAGGGGCAACTCCAGCTGCCAGAGGTTCAGCAAAGCATCCAGACAAAGTGATGCCTGCAGGACAGCCTGTCTCACACTGATCCCAACTCCAAGGCCAGGGCAGTGCAATGCCACAGGAACAGGTGACAGCTCTTCTGGGGCTCTGAGCAACCTTTGCACATTGCCTGAGCACAGAATTCTTTTAAAAAAACATCAAACTCCAAAAGTCAGCCAGGCAGTCTTGAGCAGGCCAGGACCGCCCCTTTACAAGTGGGAAAATGGACTCAAGAGGAAAGGACCAGGAGCTGGACTGGCAGTGTGCCCTGCTGGGATCAGCCATGCCACGGGCACAGAGCACTCACAGGACCACAGCCCCCATGGGACAGGAGCCTGGTGGCACAGGGAAGGTCCTGGTGCAGAGTGCTCAGGCAGTGTGGCTGTGCCAGCACCCCAGCCCTCAGCACAGCCCTGCAAGAGCTGTCCCCCTGACAGGAGTCCCAGTGCATCCCCTGCCACTCAAGCTGTGCCATCACACCACAGCCTGTCACCTCCACCTGCTCAGAGAGGCTGCACCAGGGCCCTGCCAAACCCCACACCACCACGGCCACATCCACCCCACAGCATGGCTTGGGGACCAGCCTGCACCACTCTGGGGACACCAGCCAGTACATGCAGCCCACACAGCACCCCACAGCTCCCCATCCCAAGGGGTGTGGGGGTGCCAGGTACTCCTGGGGACAGGCAGGACACCTGGGAAGCAACAGTGAGGGAGTGCTGGAACATGGAGACAAGCAGGGATCAGCCCTGCAGCACTCCCAAACGCTGGGAAGAGGGGATAACTGCTCATCTCTGGAGTGTCATTTTGCACAAAAGAAAACAAAGCCATGAGGTTTTCCAGCCTTCAGAGTGTCTTGTTTTGTCTGACTTTGAGAAATCTCTGCGCTTCAGCTCCCCAAGGGACAGGGGGAGGACCCCGGCACTGAAACAAGGAGTGATTATCAGCCCATGGGCTCTGAAGAGCTTTTGTTCCCTGGATGTGCAGAGCAGGGATGGGAGGACACCTAGCGAGATGCCTCGATGGCCACAGCCCTGCTGTGGTTCCATCCTGCTCCTGCTGTGGTGGGACCCACAACGAGAGCTCCAGTGGGGCTGTGGGGCTGGTCCAGCCCTGGGGGAGAGGCACAGGGAAAAATTGGCTCCTCACACCCCATTTCCCACTGCTGCCTGCACAGTGGGAGCCTCCAAGTCTCCGTGACAGGCCACATGTGCTAGCAGTGCTGCTCATGGCTGTGTTACTCCTGCAAAAAGAGGGACTGAATTCAGGGATCACCTCAGAGACAGTGGCTGGCATCCAGGTCCTGCTGACACCAGCACTGCCCATTTCAAGAGGTTTTCATCTCAACTGCCACTCAGACGTAACTGGTGCAAAAGGGGTGATGCCCAGTGACCATGACTTATTCTCGTGGCTGAACTTGTTGAAGAGGGACCAAAATCTTTGAGTGGAAAGATCTGGATGGGTCCAAGCATCCCAAGCAGCCCACACATGCAGGCAGAGAGGCAGCAAACAGCCTGGCCATAATCCACACTCTGGATCAGGCTGGATCTGACAGAAGAGCACAGGGAAAGGTGCTCAGGAGGCACATTCAGGAGCTTCTCAGAGTCTTTGAGGCAGATCTGAAAGCCCAGGGTCAAAACCAAGTCCTGAGCCCATGGGGTACAATTCCCTCTTCCCCAGGAGCCTGTGCTGACAGGCAGAACACACAGAGACCCACACCCTGCACTCACAGCAGCCCCCAGCCCTGGGGCAGCCCCAGCGTTGCTGAGCACACAGAATCATGAAGGTCAGAAAAGATCTCTGAGATTGAATCTCACTTATGACCACTCACCACCTTGCCAGCCAGACCATGGCACTGATTGTCATGTGCAGTCCTTGAACACCTCCAGGGACCGGGACCCCACTTTGCTGGACAGCCCATTCCTATGTCTAATCACCCTTTCTGTGAAGAAATTACTCCTGATATGCAACCTAAACCTCCCCTGGCACAGTTTATGTCCCTGCTGCTGTTGTTATGTCCCTAAACCTCCCCTGGCACAGTTTATGTCGCTGCTGCTGTCCCTTGTTCCCTGGGAGCAGAGCCTGACCCCACCTGGCTGCACCCTCCTGTCAGGGAGCTGTGGAGAGTGATAAGGACACCCCTGAGCCTCCTTTTTTCCAGGTTGAGCCCCCACACCTCCCTCAGCCTCTCCTCATGGCACCTGTGCTCCAGACCCTTCCCCAGTTTTGTTGCTTCAGCAGCTCAATGTCCTTCCTGAGCTGAGGGGCCCAGAGCTGGGCACAGGGCTCGAGGTGTGGCCTCAGCAATGCCCAGCACAGGGGCACAATCACTGCCCTGGGCACACTACTGCTGTACCGGCCAGGTGCCACTGGTCTCTCGGCCAGCTGGGCACGCTGCCGGCGGGCACACGGACGGTGCCGCCCCGGGCGCGGCTCCCCCGGCCCCTCCGGCACCACCCGACCCCGCCGCCATGGGCCCGGCCACCTCAGTCACGTGAGGCCATCCCACCTGATCCGCGGGAGGGGGCGGGCCTATGTGCGCCTCGACACTCGGGATTGGCGAAGGGGGTGGGCGTTGCTGCGCGGCGATTGGTTGTACGATCATTCCCGCCCACCGACTCCCCAAAGATTGGGCACCCGGGCTGTCAATCACGCGCAGTCCCGCGGCGCGGCGGGGCGATGGCGGCGGTGCGGAGGATGCTGCTCCGGGTTGTGGCGGCGGCGGTCGCGATGGCGGCGGCGCTGGCGCTGGAGAACGGCCTGGCGCGGACACCGCCCATGGGCTGGCTGCACTGGGAGCGCTTCCTCTGCGCCACCAACTGCGCCGCCGAGCCGCGCCGCTGCGTCAGGTACCGGCTACCCGGGACAGCGCAGCCCGGTGCTCTCCACCCGCCGTGCCTTCCCCGCGCTCCCCCGTGTCTGTGCCGGTGACAGACATCAGACGTTCTCCGTTTTCCTTCCCGGTCGTGCTCCCTGCCCGTGCCCAGCGAGCAGCTGTTCGCGGAGATGGCTGACAGGATGGCTGCGGACGGCTGGAGGGACGCCGGCTACGAGTTCATCTGCATTGACGACTGCTGGATGGCCCCGACGCGGGACGAGCAGGGCAGGCTGCAGGCGGACCCAAAACGGTTCCCCGGCGGCATCCGCAGGCTGGCCGACTACGTGAGTGCCACCACGGCACGGTGGTGACCCAGCCTGGGAGCAGGGGAGGGCAGGATGGCTGCACCACTGCTGAGATAAGGCCTTGCCTGCCACAGTGGGGCTTTACTTCCCTTGCTGCCCCAAACCCTCTTCCTCCTGCCTCGTGGCTGCCCCATCCCAGGGCCTGTTTCTGTCTGCATACACAGGTCCACTCCAAGGGTCTGAAGCTGGGGATCTACAGCGATGTTGGGAAAAAGACATGTGCTGGCTTCCCTGGCAGCTACAACCACTATGACCTGGATGCCCAGACATTTGCTTCCTGGGGTGTGGACCTGCTCAAGTTTGATGGTTGCAACTCTGACTCACTGGAGCTGCTGGCAGAAGGTAGGCAGGGGCTCAAGGCAGCTATTCCCATGGGTGGGAATATTCTGCAGGCAGCAGCAATTCCAGGCCCAGCATCAGGCTCCAGGGACTCGCTTTTCCCTGACCATACCAATTTAAGGGAATTGCTTACAAAAGCAAATCTGAGGCTCTGTTCTCAAAGCCAAGGTGTTGACTGTTGCTGTGTTAAGTGTTTTTACCCACTCTTCTTCAAGGACAGCTTGGAAAAGGAGCTTTCTCAGCCCAGATGACACTGAGCACAGACACCTCAGCTGTGTGCGCTGGGGGAGGCTGTGCAGGCTGCTCCCTCAGCTGTTAACTCAGCACAGGCTTTGCCCTTCTGCAGTGCCTGTACTGGAGAGCCCAGAGCGTTTCACACACTTAACCCTTAATCCCTTTGGTGAGGCCTTGTCAATGTGAATCTGCCTGAAGCTAGAACAGCTTGTGTCAGCCATGAAAGGAGCAGTTAGGAGGGCTTTTAACAGATAAAAATGAAGGCGGTTATGGCATAAAAATCCTACTGGGGTTTTCCTTTTAAAGCACACCAGTGTAAATAGCACTTCAGAAGTTATTTGCACAAAGGCTGGCAAGCCAGCAGCTGAAAGCTCAGCTGCTCCCTGTGCTGAGGGACTTGGCTACAGACTCTTCTGAAGCACAGGCAAATCCCAGTGCCACAGAAGTAGATTTATGGGAAGAACACTTTAACTTGGAAAGCTTTTTTCTCTTGCCTGGGCTCTCTGACTGCTGGCACAGTCAGCACCACCACGTCTGGCAGCAGGAGTCCTGCACAAAGTGCTGTCTCTGCCTGGCAGGGAGAACCTGCCCAAGTGACAGTCCCATGGAAGCCAGATGGTGGGGCATATGCCAACTGCCACAGACAGGAGCACAGCTCAGCACCCTGAGTGACAGCTGAGCTGAGAGCTCCTGTTGGATCGTATGTGTAACCCAGATACAATCCAGTTGTACTGAAGCAGTTCCAGAGCAGAGAGCAGACTTTGCATTCCCTCTCTGCCAACTGGAAGGGACTTAACAGGGCTGTTTGAGGACAAGGACAGGAAAAACTGGAGCTTTTGCATTCCTGCCCAGTCCATATGGCCCAAGTGCCACATGAGAACGTACTCCTACATTACCCAGCAAAGCTGCACTGCTTGATAGATACTGACTTGTGTTTCCTGGGTATTTAGAGGAAAAAGGCCATACAGAAAAGCTTTTAACCTCTTCTCCTGGCTGTATGTACAAAGAGATCAGCAGTCTTGGAGCGACAGCCTGCCCAAGCAAAGCTCCTGTTCTTGGGAGGCAGGTGACCAGCTGCAAACTTTAAATTCCCCTGTCCTCCCTGTGGTGTCTCAACCACAAAAATGTGTTCAATCTTAATTTTGCAAGAGTTGAACTGAAACCTGAACCTGTGAGTTTGGGTTAGTTCTGCTGTGTGACCAAGGAGGCTGGGTAACCTCTGTCTGTCCTCTTCCTTTAGGATACAAGCTCATGTCTCTGGCCCTGAACAGGACAGGAAGGAGCATTGTGTACTCCTGTGAGTGGCCTTTCTACTTGAGGCCTCTGCAGCAGGTAAGAAGTGCCTCCCAGGGTTTATCCTGGGGCTCAACTGGGAACCAGAGAAAAATATTTAAGATTGCAAAACAGCACCCTGAGAAACTTGCTGCTCTCCATTCTGACAGGGAACAAGGCTGTAAAGTGGAGGGAAAAAAATTTCTTCCAGAGCCCTGAAGCATTCCTGAACCATTGCTCTGCTGAAACAGATTCAATAGGATCCTACAGCATGAAGGCACAGCCCAGATGGAGCGTGCCAAAAAAATCACAGCATCCATCTGCTTCCTCTCTCTCAGGAGCCAAGCAGCAAACCATTGGCAATGCAGACACACAGCCTAGCAGACAGCACAGTGTTTTTCCTCCTGGACACAGAGTGCTGCAGGCTCAGCCTTGCAGACAGCTCTGGGGACCACGAGAGAGGCTTTGTGACATCCTGCACATTGTTCAGTGACAGATTTGTGCCAGCTAGGGTCTGTGACTGACACGTTGCCCTCCACCCACAGCTGGCTTCCCCTGTGCCACTGTAACAGGATGGTGCCGTTCCCTCCCACTGGAATTAAATGCATTAGTCACCAAAGGTATAAACACAAGAAATAGCAATAATTACTGGGATATTACAGTTTCATCCCACTGGCCTTGTCACACCTTCAGTAGAATTGTGAAGGAATTTTGCAGCAGAGGTGGTGGTCACAACTGCTCTTCCAAGGGGAGCAATAGGGTTGTCTAGAACATGTCAGAGTGGAGTTACTGGGCACAAAGCATTGAAGGGAATCAGCATGCACTAGATCATCCAGACAGCTGGTGATGGAAGGTGTTACCCTGGTTCTCCTCCAAGCTACCTTTGGTGCAGTCTAGCCTTGTTGACTCTTGTTGTACAGCCAGGTGCTCTATCTAATCACACTCATTGTTCTGGCAGCCCAACTACACAGAGATCAAACAGTACTGCAATCAGTGGAGGAACTTCTATGATGTCTATGACTCCTGGAGCAGCATCAAGAGTATCTTAGACTGGACAGCACTTCACCAGGACACCATTGTGAAGATAGCTGGGCCAGGGGGCTGGAATGATCCTGACATGGCAAGTAGAGCAACACCCACCCCACCTGACGCCTCAGAAAAAACGCCTTCCCTCAGCTGCAGGCTAAGAATGGGAAGGGAGAGAACTGGTGGAGAAACATCGAGGGGAAGGGCTCTGATGGGACCCTAGGATCAGGATCTTGATGAGAAGGTCCAGGGTAGAAAGGGAAAGAGAACTGCAGCTATGGATAGTACCAAGGAAGCACCATCTTTGTGTCATGCAGCCTCCACAAGCAGTACCAGCTCAGAACACAGGTGTGGCATTGGGGGACAGTCTCTAAAGTGCTGATGTCCCAGAGTGAAAACCCCTGGGTGCCAGCATTGCAAGGACCTGAATCCTGAACACTGCTTAGCCACTTAAAAGAGCTTTATTCCCTTCCACCAAGGACTCATCCTAAACTGCCACGCAGTCATGCCTTGCTTTTCCCAACTAGCTGGTCCTGCTCCTGGCACTCAGCCTATCTAGCCAGGTTCCAGAGAGAGGTCCCACCCTGTGATTTCCTGGTGGCCCCATTCCTCCTCAGCAAAGCAGCATTACCAGGTCCTTTTTGTTTGCTTGTCATAGCTGGTCATTGGAGACTTCGGGCTGAGCTGGGACCAGTCGGTGACTCAGATGGCCATGTGGGCCATCATGGCCGCTCCCCTCTTCATGTCCAATGACCTGAGGCACATCAGTCCCAGGGCCAAGTGGCTGCTCCAGAACAAAGAGGTGATCGCCATCAACCAGGATCCCCTGGGCAAGCAGGGATACCAGCTTTTCAAGGTACAGCAGCAGAGGGCTGGGGTGGCAGAGCGGGGCACAGGAGGGATGGAGAGGTGCTCAGGGTTTGGGAACAAGAGCCCATTTTTTCCTGAAGCCTGCTGGAACAGACTGGCATGAAGACCACCACTTGAGCCTCCCACAGCCTAAGCCCTGTTTTTATTTTCTCCTTGGCAGGAGAAGAGCTTCCAGCTGTGGGAGCGGCCCCTTTCTGGCCGAGCCTACGCTGTGGCAGTGCTGAACAGTCAGGAGATTGGAGGACCCCAGAACTTCACCTTCTCCCTCACCGTCCTGGGCAATGGGCTGGCCTGCAACTCGGCCTGCAACATCCGACAGGTGCTGCCAGCCAGCAGGGACTGGGGTGTTTACAGCTGGATGTCCTCCCTGAGCGTGGAGGTGAACCCCACAGGCACTGTGCTGCTCAAAGTCCTGCCACTATAGGCAGCACAAAGACAATCTTTTCTTAAGCCTTAGGCTCTGTCTGAACTTGTGGCAGGAAAATCATCTCCTTATTCCAAGCAGGTGCCTGTTTTTTCTCAGGCATTCATTATCTGAACCTTCAGCCTAATGTGACAAATAGCCATCACTCCATCATCAAGGGGTGACAGAGAAAGGGTGAACAGCAGAGCAGTGCCCCTTTCCCTGGCATCTCACCTGACTCCTCCAAGGGGCTGGAAGAGCTCCACCAGGGCAGCAACTCCTCTTTACACTCACTGCCACTACCAAGCAAGGAAAGGCAAGGGATGCACAGGCAGCATCCTACAGCTGTCCTTGAGCATTTCAGGGACAGGAGGGAAACACATTTTGGCCACCTTGCTCTTTTCCAGAGCAGGGCACACAGTCCAAGGAAAGCTGCTCCCACTCCTGCTGAGGAACCCAATGTTTCAGTCAGAGCATGGACATGAACTTCCATCTTCTGACAGCTCAGGGACTGACGTGAACCATTGCACGTCTTAGTAACTTTCTTGACAGCTGCTATCATGCCTTAGGACTCAAGTTTTTGAGGGTTTCCCCTCACTCCAGGAATCCCTCACCAGTGGCTGTCACTTGCCTTTAGATGACAACTCTCTCTCCACCCTTCATATGGCCACTGGAGTCCCCTTTCTCCATGAATCCTGCCTCCCAAAAATCCAGGTGTGCTTGCTTCCCACTGCTGGCAGCAGCCTTTAGGTTGAGTAAATTGGGCTCTCCAAGACAGGAGATGGGTAATCACTTAATCAACCATCATGTGCAATTATATTCTCCTCTGACTACAATACAATCAGGACTTCTTGATTTGTTCTTCTGTGATTAAGCACTTTGATTAAAATCCCTTTAAAAGGCTGTGCTGTTTCTTATTTGCACTGCACAAGAATACAGCATGGTATCTGAAATTAAATAATTGTTTAGGAAACAGGCCAGTTTGTTCCGGTCATGTAAGTTTTTGTGGAATTTGTCATGATTACTAGAAAGAGCACTCAGTGAAGCTGATGTAATACAGCCATACAGTCCACCCCACAGGCCAAAGCCACTATTGCCTATACAAATCTGAAAAGGCCATCACATCAGCCAATATTTAATAAGCAAAAACAGATTCCCTTACAATTCAGTAACAGAGTGCTGTCAATTATGAAGATGTGAAGAGGCACCTCTCCATTCTCCAGCTCCATTTCCACTACAATAAAGTTGCCCTTAAGGGTGAACTCTGCATTGCATTCCCAGCACCTGCTAACAGCAGATTTCCTACTCACAGAAATGTTCCTCTCTAAGGAGAAGCTGTCCTGGAGGCTGTCCCCACAATCTACCACACTCTGGTTGTTGCCCATTTGAAACTTCATTGCTGTGCTTGCCCTCCTTCCTTCACAGAAAATGCTCAGAAGAGCCAGCAGCAGCTGGCACAGGGGAAGGCAGCTGAGGCCTGTTACACCATGTGCCAGGAGCAACCTGGCACTGAAAACAGGCATGGAGCTGTCCCTCACCTCAGCTGCCACAGCTAATGGCACCTGCCTAATTATCTAATTAGGCACCTGCCTAATGGTGCAGGTAGCAAACCCGCTGGCTGCTCCAAGGCCTTTGCTGCTCAGGGCAGTACACCTGTTTGTAAAAAGGGGTCTACAACCAAGTTCAGGGGCTGCTCAGGGGAGTTCATAAACAAGCCTGCACCATGTTCATGCAGAGAAGTCACTGGCACCCATTACAAAACACCTATTGGACACACAGCAAAGAGATCCCAGCCAGTGGCAGGGATTTTTCAAAAGCCAGGTTAAACACTGTTCTGTTAAATGGTTCTGCAAGCAACACCTCCCTGCTGAGCTAATGTACTCACAGTTCCCACTCCAAGAGAAAACACATTAAAAAAAGCAAGGGATCAATCTAATTACTTTAATATGGTCCGTAACGCTGAGTAGGACGATGCTCAGAACTGGATCACCTGGCCCTGTAAGAAGCAAGAGACACGAGTGAGTTTATTCACCACTGACTATTGCCCCCCTTTCTCAGCCACCCACAGAACACAAACTCACCTTTCTCTTCTTGTCTCCTCCCAGCTCAAAGTGCTTGCACCTCTTAATTGCCAGCATCCTCTTGGACCTGCAGTTGGGCTCCACACATTCCAGCCTCAGCACAATCTTCTTGGTGGTCTTGGCCTGGGAGAGGATGAGCAGGGTTGTTTCAGTGAACTGCTGCTCTCAGGGAGAGCTTGTTCCCTGCACTCCTGAACGTTCAGTTTGATCCCCAAGTCTAGAGAGAAACCTCAAACACAGGCTCCCTCCACTGAAAACAAGAAGGCACTTTAAGGATCAGTACAGGAGTGGATCTGTATCTTCACAAAAAAGGCACTGGCAACAGCTTTCAGTGAGGCAGAGCGGGTTCCTGCAGGGATCAGCCATGTTCCACTGAACAGAGCAACAAACTCACACTTTTGTAGTGTGGGAACACAGACCAGCAGTGCTCAGGGGAAATTCAGAAGAAATTTGGGTAAAAGAAACACCTGGAAGCAACACAACTGGCAAACTTTCTCTGGAAGGAGCAGTGACACAACAGGCTCAATGCAGGCCTGCAGCTACTCAGAAGTTGGAAGAAACCTGAAAGACTGCAGAGGGAAGAATCCAAAGCTGGGAGGCTGCTATAGCAGCTGGATAAGGCTGTAACCACCAGCTAAAAACCTCAGCCAATCATCCAGACAATGCTGACTGGGAAATAACAGAAATGGGGATTGCAATGTCCAGGTAGAGAGTGCCAGCAGTGCAGCTGTTTGATGCATCCTGCCTTCAGAAGCATTTTCTGTGAGGTCTCCCCACTTCCTGGCACAAAGTCAACTTGAAAATTCGCTGCCTCATTTTTTTCTTGCTGGAAGGCTTCCTGTACACCTCCAGCAGGACACCAAAGCTTCCCAGCAACAAGCCACGCAGCTCTATGAGCATAACTAAACAATTCACACAAAGTAACAAATCCACTCACTGGGTTTATGCTTCCCTGCTGTAAACACCACGCCAATCAAGCAGAGAGCTCCTTTCCCTTTGTCAAGCCCTTCCCCTTGGGCAGGCAGTGAAGGAAACATTCCTTTCACTGCAAATATCCCTCCCAGAAAGACCTCACTCCCCTGCAGCATCAAAGCTGAGAATCTGCTCTGCAAACACAGCCCGAATCACCCTGCAAATGAGGAGCATCTCCATGAGACAGGACAGTGGGCATGGGGGTTGCCAAGGAAGCTTCCTGTTCCTGAGGAGCAACACTCACCTTTTTACGGAAGATGGGCTTTGTCTGGCCCCCATATCCACTCTGCTTCCGATCGTAGCGCCTTTTACCTGTGGGAAGAATGCTTCTGGTCAGGGAAGAACCTAGGAGATGCTACAAGCACAACTGACACTTCCTAAACCCTAACAGAATAAGTATCTCCCTCCTCTAGCAGCCTCATGCTCAGCCCATGGCCACAGCTCTTGTGCTGTCCCCAAAACTGGAACCTTTCCCTCACTGTACACCCAACACCCATACAGGGTCAAGGGACTTGATTTATTCAGAGTTCTGTGCAGAGAAAGGTGCTGCATGGTAAATCCTCAAAACTAGCACACAAAAGACCAAAAATATTTATACAGTACTATTCAGGTGATATTTGGATAATTCATCCACATCACTACTGGTTGAGCTACCACTGGATTCATTTTCTTTCACCTCGACTTGAAGGCCCAGCACGTTTTAAACTCACAGCCCATGCCAGCAGGCAGGGCTCTCCCTCAGGCTGGGCAGCCTGGGCTCCAGTTGTGCTTTCACAGCCAGCTAGATTCACCCAGAGCACATTCCTTAATTAGTTAAACATTTCTATACAACAACCATCCGAAACTGCTTTGGGCTAACACGTCCTTAGCCTTTCTCTCTTCGTCTTATTTTTATAGTTCCCTTTATTGTACAGCACATCCTTTGGGTTAAGCTGTCCTCCCCAGCCATACAAACGTTCCCAATCTACACCACCCGTGCAGGGCACACGACACCCGGGCCGCCGGCAGCTCCCCGGAGCGAGCCCGTCCTCACCCTGAGCGTAGAGCGAGTCCTTCCCCTTCTTGTACTGCGTGACTTTATGCGGTTGGTGCTTCCCGCATTTCTTGCAGTAGGTCCGGCGGGTTTTCGGCACGTTCACCTGCAGGAGAAGGACAGAAGCCGGTCATGGCCGCTGCGCATACGCCACATCCCGCTTCGAAGGCCCCGCTCCCGCCCTTCTCCTTCCCTCGGGCCCTGCGCTGCCATCTGGGGATGGGAAAGGCCCCGCACCGCCCTGGCCGCCCTGCACGCACCCATCGCAGCGGAGGGAGCCCGGCCCGGCGCAACCCCGGAGCGGATGCCGGCGGATGGAGCCCGGCCCAGCCCCAGAACTCACCATCTTGGCGGCGGCGGCCCGGAGAGGAGGCGCTGAGCGGAAGCGGAAGTGAATGTGAGCTGGAGACCATGGAGAGGAGAGGGAAGGGAGGGCACGGGGCACGGCGCCCCCTGGCGGTGGGAGGAGAGCAAGGCGGCAGCCATGGGGGTCTGGGACTGGGGGTGTCATCGGGGTGGGGGCCTGTGGGATCTGCCGGGTGCAGGTGACGTCCAGGTCTCTGAAAGACAAATTATGTGTCAATAGAGTCGCCTTGTTATGGCTTGATATGTTTCAGTGATCTCAGACCTGGGTGGAAGTTGACAAGGCTTGGGAAGAAGTGGAGTTACCACTGATAACGGGCACAGAGAATGCAGAATTTAGGGCCACAGGAACAGTTGGCAGAACTCTCAAGACAAGGATGTAGCTAGCAAAGCTAACTCAACAATTGTGCTGAATCAGCTCTGAGTGGATAGGAGAGACGCCAGCATGGGGAGATCACAACACCAACTCATACACCACCAACCCAAGAAACACTCTGCCCCAAAGAAAGAGAAAGACTCAACACGTGGCCTAATTAAGATGTGAGAGAATCATTTAACACTACAAGATAGAATACTAATGAATGGTGTAATCTGTGTACAATGAAGATTAATCTTTTCATTTGCTAAAATGTATAAACAGTGAAAAGTTTTGATAGTCACTCTGCTGGCTTTGTGAATTTGCCACCAAGACCTCTTTCTGCACAGAACTGTGAATAAACCAAATACCTCGGTTCTGTGTGGGGATACATGGAGTGAAATAACCCATTTTGGGACAACAGAGGGATGGTCAGCAAACTCAGCCAACACCTGGCACTGCCCACAGCCCAGGGCAGGCTCCGGCCGTGGCCCAGTGACCCCACAGCAATGGCCCAGCTGTGTGCAGGAGGAAACACAAATGCTGCCTTTGAGTCAGAAAACTCAAAAAGGGGAACCGAAAGGGTGGGGTTGGCCGGCCCCGTCCTTCCTCCCTGCGCACCCTACCGTCTCTCCCCGTCCCTGCTGCCACAGCCAGCCCAGCCCGGCAGGGTGGGCACACACACAGCGGGACCCCGGCTGGCCGGAGCGGCGGCAGGAGGGCTCGGTGAGTAGGGAGCCCTTGGAGCCATGGCATGGGGCAGCACTGGGCTCTGGGCTCCTGGGCACTGGTGGGGCACTGCTGAAGTGGCTGTGGGACAGCCAGGGTGGCGGGAGGCTCCATGTGGCCTGGGCTGGTGGCCTCACACCTCTGCTGGGCTCCTTGGGGGCAGGAGAGCCACGCTGGGCACAGGACACACGGTGCAGTGAGCTGAGCTGGGAGGGTTCTGCCTTGTCCCACAGTCTGACCAGCTCCAAGCAGGTGGCATGTGACCGCAGTCACCTGGCCATGGGGCTGTGGGGTGCAGTGGGGCAGGGAGGTGGAGTGGGGATGCCAGGGGCTGCGGGCTGTGCTGGGTGCCAGGGACCCCAGAGGTGGCCAAGAGCAGGGGTTGGGGTTCTGCCAGTGTCTTTGGCCATTCCTCAGCTGTGATTTTTGCAGTGGGGTGCAGCTCTGGGTCTGCTCACGACTCTCTCCCATGCAGGTTTCCCCCTGTCCCTCCCACCAATCATTTTTGACACTCTCGGGGCTCAGCCTGAAACATGGGGGCTGTGAAGTTTGTCACTCATGGATACCCTGTCACCTTTCCCTCTTGTCCCAGGCATGCCAGGTCCCTGCCAGCCCCACATCAGCCAGCAGTGGCTCAGCAGGAACCAGGCAGTGGCCAGAGCTTGCCTGTGGAGGAGGGATGGCCCCGGGACCATGGTGGGACACAGTGGCATGAGTTTGTGGCAGGCCTGGTGGCCTCAGAACACACTGGCCGAGGTGTGAGCATGACAGGAAGTCACACTAGCTGCAGGGGGGGACACAGGACATGCTTCCACCCACCCACTCGTCACAGCAGTGGTGGCTGTGGGGGTGAGCCCTGTGGGGCACCCACCTCACCAAGGACAGGCAGGGACAGAGTGGGTCTGGTGGCATTGCTGGGGACAGGGAGGCTGTGCCAGGATAGGGCACAAACAGCCCTCTGAGACACTCATTGTCCTTTCCTCTCTGGCAGTTCCATCCAGAGGACACAGTGAGGACGTGTCCCTCCTGCCTGGCACTGCTGGCCATGACCCCACTGCTGTGACTCCAGGTAAAGCTCCAGGGACCTGGCACTGCAGCTGGGATGGGCTGGAGCCCAGGGCCCCTCTGCTCAGCCCCTGTGTCTGTGCCAGGGAGGGCAGTGGGAGCCCTCCTGCTCTTGGGGTGCAGGATCAGCATCAGCCACACTTTATAAATAGGGAAAATGAGGCACAGGGCTGCAGGGTGGTTCTGGGATCACTCTGGGCTCATCCACCACCCTGGCAGCAGTCTGGGGGTCAGGGGCCACACCAGCCCCCTGCAGGGACCCCAGATCCCTCCTCCTCAGGCCTCAATCAGCACATTCAGGCTGGTGGTTTTTCCAAAAGACTCTGGTGACTAATTTTTTAAGTTGGGGTTTTTTGACCACCCAAACGAACTGGAAAGGTCTGAGCCATAAGAGGCACAAGGAGGGAAGAGGGAAGCCTGGGAGAGGGAATCCTGCTTGTCCCCAGCCTCTCTGGGGACAGTGGGGCAGGGTCAGCACTGCAGCAGCAGGGGCTGTGCTGGGAGGGTCTGGGCATTGCCAGCAGATGGGAGGACACCTCTGCTTCTTGTCCCCAAGCTGGGGCTTGCCCTGGAGAGAGGGACAGTGTGTGGGACTGTGTCCTGGCATCTTTGTTCCCCATCTGAGCCCTGCTGTGAGTGAGCCAATGCCCATCTCCTGTGTGGGGAGAGTGGATGGAATACTCAGCTGGGGAATGGGGGGCTGAACCCACCTCTGAACCTCCCCCCAAGGAGAGGGCTGTGGGGAGCAGGGGACAAAACCAGCTTCTCCCAGGTTGCTTTCCAAAGCTGTGCTTACAGAAGGAAAAAAGGGAACAAGGTGAGGGTGAAGGGGAAGCAGGGCCTGTAGGTGGTCAGGCAGGAGACACAGAGCCAAGCTCCAGGGGATCACAGCTCAGCAGTGGCTCACACAGCTCACTCACCAGCTCCCCAGTCAGGTGCTGGTCACAGCCCACAGCTCCAGCCACGTGGCTCTGGGTGTGCTGGGGCCCACCTGGGGGTCACAGTTCCTGGGTGGGATGGGGTGAGCTGCACAGGCTGCTCCAAGAGATGGGCCAGGGCAATTTCCAGCCCCTAAAGGCCAGGCAGCAGTGGGATGCAGGGCTCTGTGAGCCCTTTCCTGCCTTGCCCTTCCCCGGAAAGGCTCCAGTGCTCGCTCCTGATGGCTGGGGAGGATTTAACCCCTCAGCCCTTCAAGGCTGGCCACTGACAAGTGCTGCTCATAGGGGAACAAGGAGGGGGTTGAGCTCCATCCCTGCACTCCTGCAGGCTCCATGGACACACAGGGGAAGGGTGACTTTAGGGCTACCCATGCCCTTGGCAGCACTGCACTGTGACTTTTCAGGGCCAGGGCACCTACCCACGGCTTTTGAGGGATTGGTCTCCCGTGACCACCCCTTGCACGCTGCCAAGTCAGCACGTCCCCAGCAGCAAGTGGCTGCGGTGGGGCAGGAGGAAACAGCCCACACAGGCTCACATGCACAGAGCCAGAGGGGAGGAGCGCCTGCAGGGTGTCACAGCTGGCTCCATGCTCGCTCCTCCCTGGGGCTCCACTCTTCCCCTCTTTCCCTCCTTCTCCAGCTCTCTGTCCATCTGGCATATCCTGAGGGCCTCTTCAGCAGGAGCAGAAGCCATCTAGGTGGTGGCTTGGTGCAGCCTGTTGTGGGAGAGGGGCTGGGAGAGGTCACAGCAGAAACCAGCCACACTGACCTGCTCTCACCCCTCTGCTGCTGGTTCCTCCTGCTTTGGGGGCAAGGGGCAGAGTGCACCTGAGTGAGGTCCAGCAGGTTTTGGGCTGAGCAGGTGCCGTGTCAGCATTGTCTTGCCCACAGCAACCTGGTGAGCCCAGCACGGGGGAGCCCAGGGGGTTGACATGGCCAGTGTCATCCTGGAGAGCATCTTCCTGAAGCGCTCGCAGCAGAAGAAGAAAACATCTCCCCTCAACTTCAAGAAGCGCCTGTTCCTGCTGACGGAGAGCAAGCTGTCCTACTACGAGTATGACTTTGAGCGGGGGGTGAGTCTGCAGCCACAGGGGCAGTGCCATGCCACTGTCACCAGCTGTCCCTTGCCAGCACGCAGCCCAAGGGGTGGTTGGGCAGGGAGAGGGGTTGGTTTGAGTTGGTGTCTCCAGGTCTCCTCTTGGTGACCATTTGAACCGAGGCTGTCTCTTGCAGCGCCGGGGCAGTAAGAAGGGCTCTGTGGACATTGAGAAGATCACCTGTGTGGAGACAGTGGCACCTGAAAACAACCCTCCCCCTGAGCGGCAGGTCCCGGTGAGGAGGGTCCCAGGGTCCCTGCATCTGTCCCCTCACTGGGGGAGTAGGGAGAGTCCCTGGGGTGGTGGCAGTGGGGGGACAGCCCTGCTTGGCGTGGGGGGCTCTGTCCAAACCACACCAGGGGTCCAGCTTGATGCAGAGCTGGGAGATGCCAAAAGCTGGGGGCCTGCAACAGAGGAGATGCCAGCAGTTGTGCAACAGGATGCCAGCATCCATCTGTGCCTCTCTCTTCCAGAGGAAAGGGGAGGATTACAACAACATGGAGCAGATCTCAATCATCGAACGGTTCCCCTACCCCTTCCAGGTGAGTTTGCACTGCGCCCTCTTTGCTGGTCCACTCTGCCTGGTGGCAGGTCCTGAGGGGCCTGGGGTCAAACTTGGCATCACTGCCCCAGTGCCAGGTGTCACTCAGCTGCTTGGAAACCCTCTGCTGCTGTCCACACTGCATGGGGCAGCCAGGTGAGCCTCTTTGAGCCAGCTCTGTTTAAGATGGAAACTGTTTAAGATGGAGCTCTGTCCTGCCCCTTCCAGTCCCCTGGCTGATGCTGGAGGGATGCTGGCTGCACACTCAGCCCCCAGCCCAGCTGCCTGCCCTGCTGGCACTCAGTGCACCCCCGGCACACCGAAAGTCAGAGAAGGAAGTGGAAAGTCTCGGGGGAGGGGGCTTATTTTTAACCTCTTGGTCACGGTCCCGCGAGCACCGTGCGGGGCCAGCAGACACCGGCAGGGCTGGCCCAGGCTGGCCACAAGGCTCAGCTCCCCCTGTGCCCACCAATGGAGCCCTGCCTGAGGTACTGAGCTGTGTGGTCCTGCAGGTGGTCTATGACGAAGGGCCCCTCTACATCTTCTCCCCCACGGAGGAGCTGCGCAAGCGCTGGATCCATCAGCTGAAGAGCGGTGAGTGCAGAGCTCTGCAGCTCCCTCAGCTGTGCCTGTGCTTCCCCACAGTGCCAGGCACACAGGGGCTCGCTGGATCATGTCTGAGCAAGAGCAAGCTGCTCCTGCCCGGGGCAGGTGGACATTGTCGCTCTCTGCAGCACTGCAGCTACCTCAGCTCCTTGCCCTCTCACAAACCTGCTCCAAAGTAGCTCAAGCAGGCTCAGAAATCGTTGAGGGCAAGAGGAAACAGCAGATGTGGCAGCTCTGCTGCCTCGGCATGTGAGGGCTGAGTGCTTTAGGAAACATGGACCACAAGGCTGTTGGGAGCCAGGGAACATCTTTCCCAAACCACCCCAAGGCTCGCTCAGTGATGCTGAGCTAATGCTCAGCTGGATGGGTGCTCCCTCCTCAAGCTGGGAGTGTGTTCCTGCTGTGCCAAGGGGCTCCATCCACCCAAAACCTGCTGGAGCTGCCCTGTATGTGCCTCGTGAGGCATGTGTGTGTGTGTTTCTGTGGCTTTGTGCTGGCAGGGTGGGATTAGCTGCTTGAGTTGACACGGGGAAGTTGGCTCGAGCGAGGCGGAAGAGGGGCAGGCTGATAACGGGGAAGTCGGTTATCTCACAAGAGCCCCAGCAGAGCAGCCAGTCCTCTCCCCACTTCCCTGCTGAGCTATGGCAGCTCAAGCCAGTCTAGAATCCACAGGGAAAGGAGAGAAAATGCTGCCTCTTTGCTGACAGAATGTCCTCCTTTTACTCCACCTCCTCTTACTCCACTCCTCTGCGCCCCGTGCAGCTGCTGTGGGCCAGCCCCAGGCTGTGGGCAGTGTTTAGGCACATCCAGTTGTTCTTCTAGCTTGGGGAGAAGTATGAGGAAGCTGGGCAGCCTGCCTGGCAAGGGAATATTCTCCCTGCAAGGGAAGTCTCTGAGCGGGCACAGCATGGTGGCAGTGGCCTCCTCTCCTCATGGAAAAGCCAGGCACAGCACTGGCCTGCCAGCCCACTTCTGGGAAAAAGGGGCTCAAAAGAGCTGTGAACCATGGGCCAGAGCAGCCTGGGGGTTTATTGGATATTTTGGCTGGCAGGAAGGTCAGGTCCTTCTGTGACCAGCTCCAAGTGTGCTCATGCCCCTTTGCAGAGCTGCTCAAGAGCTTAAATCAGATCTGAGAGCCAAGCCTGGCCCTTCCCTGTGGCACAGGGATTGCACAGCCACAGCACTGAAACAAGAGTGTTGAGCTGAGGGAAACCTGAACATCAGGGCACAGCTGAGAGGAAATGATTTAATGCAGCTGATCACTTGCACTCAGGGAGCAGAGAGCTCTTGCAGCAGGCTGGGGGACACAGCCCTGGGTCACACACACCTTTCCCTCCTGTGCCACAGTGATTCGGTACAACAGCGACCTGGTCCAGAAGTACCACCCCTGCTTCTGGATCGACGGGCAGTACCTGTGCTGCTCCCAGACTGCCAAGAACGCCATGGGCTGCCAGATTCTGGAGAGCAGGAATGGCAGTAAGACACCAGGCACCCTCCCACTGCCTCGTCCCCCTGCCCTGGGGACCAACAGGGACCTTTTCTCACCTTAGCCCCTCCTCTGTTCTGAAGGTTTAAAAGTCGGGCGGTCGCATCGCAAGACAAAGAAGCCTCTGCCCCCAACTCCTGAGGAGGACCAGGTAAAGGCCAACGTCAGGGTTTGCTCCAAGGTGTTGGAGAAAAGGTCTCCCTGGAGAAAGGCAACATGTTCAATGACTCTGCTCTGGGGAGGGAGGTCAAGATGGTGACCTAAGGGAGAGGGAGCCTGAAGCAGGGAATGGAGCCCAAAGGCCTGTAGGAAAGTCAGATCATCTCAACCCTGAGGTTTCCCAGGGCAGCTGAGAGATTAAAGCCCTGATGCAGGCTGGAGGAGTCACAGGTTATGGCAAAAGCTAAAGAGAAAACACTTATCTTTTGTGGAGATGGGGAAAAAATGTTTTGATAAAAAGTCCAAGAAGATGAAATTAGTGTTCTGGTAGAGATACATGTGGGAGCTGAGACAAATACTGCACTGAGACCACTGCCCTGCCAGGCTTGGGAAGGGTCTCACATGATGTGTGTGCAAGCCTGACCATGTCCCACACTCTCCCTCTCCCTGTGATGAGGAAGATGGTGATGAAGCCTCTGCCTCCCGAGCCAGCCCCCAGCACAGCAGGGGAGATGAAGAAGGTGGTGGCCCTCTACAACTACGAGCCCATGAATGCACAGGACCTGCAGCTGCAGAAGGGCGAGGAGTATTTCATCCTGGAGGAGAGCCACCTGCCCTGGTGGAAAGCACTTGACAAAAACGGGTGAGAGCCCTCACTGCCCGTGGCTGTGGCTCTGCAGCCATGCCCTGCCCTGGTGCTCGGGCACTGGTGGGCAAACACACCCCTCTGGCATCCCAAGGGTGAGGACAGGCTGCCTGCCCACCTGTGGGCTGCCCTGGGGAGAAGGGAGGGGAGGCTGAAGCCAGCTGTGGTGTCAGCCCTCCCCAGATAGGTTTTCACTAAAGTTTTTGAGCTCATTTCTACTCAGCATCCTGAGACAGGAATATCCTTTCCTCTTGGCCTTTTTGATTGGAGTGTAACCGGCCCCTTTTCTCCTGCAGGAGGGAAGGATACATCCCCAGCAACTACGTCACTGAAGCCAGAAATTCCCTGGAGATCTTTGAGTAAGAGAGGGCACAGACACCTGGCGAGTTGTGCTTGGTTGGAGATATTTTCCATTTGGTTGTTACCCTCCACAGCCCGTGAGCCCAGCCTGGCTGGGTCATTCTCCCTCTCCCACATCCCCTTACAGCCTCCAGCCCCTGGCAGCTGTCCTTGCCCTGCTCTCTGCACTGCCTGTCCTGGCTGGGCCAGGGTCAGACTGGGCTGGGGACAGAGGTGGCTGTGGAGATGTCCCTGATGGCTGTCTCCCTGTTCCAGGTGGTACTCCAAGAATATCACTCGGAGCCAAGCAGAGCAGCTGCTGAAACAGGAGGTGAGTGTTCCCTCCCGAGGATGGGTCTGTTCTACAGCCCTCCAGGGGCTGCTCTCACATTATATACAGCATGGGACCAACCCTGGCTTTTCTGGGAGGGCAGTGTTGCCTCAACAGCTCCAGGAACCTTCCCTATCCCAATATGAGCTCCTCCAGACAGCCACTTCAGGAGGTGGCCTCCCATGCAGGAACTGGAAGTAGGATCCCTCTGACCCTTTGCATCCTCTCCAGCCATGCTGTGATCTTCATTCACTTTCAGTTTTGCCTGTCACAGTCACACACAGTCCCCATAAACACCCAGTGCCCTTTCCCCTTTCTGTTCTAGGGTAAGGAGGGGGGCTTCATTGTCCGAGATTCCACCAGCAAGACAGGGAAATACACTGTCTCCGTCTATGCCAAGTCCTCTACGTAAGTGGCTCTAAGAACAGCTTGTTCCTCCCTCAGAGGGCCCCTCCAGGCACCACTCACCCTCTCTCTCTCCTCCCCATGGCCCTGACCTGAGGTTCTCCCTCCCCAGAGACCCCCAAGGCACGATCCGCCACTATGTTGTCTGCTGCACGCCCCAGAATCAGTATTACCTGGCAGAAAAACACCTGTTCAACAGCATCCCAGAGCTGATCACCTACCACCAGCACAACTCTGCAGGTCAGTGCTCTGGAGACAGAGTGAGGCCAGCAGTGTTTTCACTGGCACCGTGGTACCTCCACCTTCCTGAGCTGAAGGCAGGAGTTGTGTTCCCTGCTGGAATGTGGCAGGTAAGCCTAGAGTGGAAATCTCTGTGTTTCAGGGCTCATTTCCAGACTGAAGTACCCCGTGTCCCAGCACAAGAAAAGTGCTCCCTCCACAGCTGGCCTTGGCTATGGTAAGCCAGCCTGGGCTACCTCGCCCTTCCCTGGTTGTAGGGTTTGTTCCTGCTGGCAGCAACTGTCCCAGGCTGGGATCCTGGCTCTCCCATGGCTCAGACTTTCCCAGGAACCACTTCCCAACTGCCCTCTGGTGACAGTATTGATCAAAAGACTCCACAAGCTACCTTGCTCCCATCCCCTGGAGGAACAGGTCTCCAATTCTGTGGATTTTGTGGCTGGTTTTTCAGGCAGCAAATGCTTGTCAGCTTTTCTTGGGTTTGCTAGACCGGGAGCACCATGCAGGGAGGTAACCTGCACCCACATTACACTCACACTCTCTGTCCTAGGGTCATGGGAGATCGACCCCAAGGATCTGACCTTCCTGAAGGAACTCGGGACGGGGCAGTTTGGTGTGGTGAAGTACGGGAAATGGAGAGGCCAGTACAACGTTGCCATCAAGATGATCAGGGAGGGCTCCATGTCAGAGGACGAGTTTATTGATGAAGCCAAAGTCATGATGTAAGTGGTGAGCACCGTGCAGGTCAGTGCTGGATGCTCCTTGCCAGAATGGCTGCACTCCTGGGAGGTGTGGAGGGACAGTCTTGGGCAGTCCCATACTCTGCAAAATGCATCCAAGATCCTGCTGATTTTGTGCTGATTTCTTGGTGAGGTTTTCCACTGTCAGCTGGGCCAGATGCACCTTCCCTCCCCAACTCTCCTTATCCACAGGTACTTCCTTTGCTGCCTGGCTTTCTAGATGCTCAGAAATGCCTTTGTCCCCAACACAGGAACCTGTCTCATGAGAAGCTGGTGCAGCTTTACGGGGTCTGCACTAAGCAGCGTCCCATCTTCATCATCACCGAGTACATGGCCAACGGCTGCCTCCTGAACTTCCTGAGGGAAACACGGCAGCGCTTCCAGCCTGCCGAGCTGCTGGAGATGTGCAAGGATGTCTGTGAAGCTATGGAGTACCTGGAATCCAAGCAGTTCCTGCACAGAGACCTGGTAGGGCTGTGGCTGCTTTGTTCAGGCAAAATCCTACCAGGGAAGTCACCCCTACATAGATAAATAGGATGCTTGGAGGCCTCAGTTGCTCTCTGCTGAGGGCTTTCTAGCTTGCCCCAGTCCAGGTGAACTTGCAGGACAAAGTGAGGTGAAGTGTTTGGTGGGTGGGGAAGAGATAAAGTTCAGCTGCTACAGGGGGATGGGAGGGGCAAGAGCAGGTAGAAGTAACTGCCTCCACCTCTCCATTCACAGGCTGCTCGA
The DNA here is from genome assembly GCA_013400435.1 of Pycnonotus jocosus. Taxonomy (NCBI): domain Eukaryota; kingdom Metazoa; phylum Chordata; class Aves; order Passeriformes; family Pycnonotidae; genus Pycnonotus; species Pycnonotus jocosus. Next base: position 57,162 of record VWYP01000394.1, read on the forward strand.
AACTGTTTGGTGAACGACCAAGGAATTGTGAAAGTGTCAGATTTTGGTCTTTCCAGGTCTGGTAGATGTGTCTGTGTCACCTTCTTGTCTCAGTACCCTATCTCCTTTTTCCAATGATTCTACACTCTAGTCTTTGTCCCCATCACCCTCCAGCTCTGCTTTCCCATTGTCTTCCCATTTCATCTGCCTGGCTCAACCTTCTGCCTCTCCACTTTCCACCAGCCCTTTCTTACTTCCCCTGGCCCTTTCCCCCCTCTCTCTGTATCTTATTTCCCCTAACTCTAGTCTCCTGGCTGCAGCTTTCTCTCCACATCCCCTTTTTGCTGTGCTTCCATGTCAGCCAATCCCTTCTGCAATCCTGACTAACACACCCTTACTGCTGAAACCCACACAGAGCTGCAACCTCTGGTCATTCTGAGCTGCCCATTCCTTTTGGGCTTGGTCAGTTGTGTGGAGAAGCAAAATGTGAAATCCAGGTGAGGCACCCTGATCCATTTTCCTGCTGCAGGTACGTGCTAGATGATGAGTACACGAGCTCCATGGGGTCCAAGTTCCCAGTGCGGTGGTCTCCTCCTGAAGTGCTGCTGTACAGCAAGTTCAGCAGCAAGTCTGACGTCTGGTCCTTTGGTAAGGGCATGGCATTCATGGTTTGGAGGCTGGGAACTCCTCTGCAAACCAGGCACAGGTGCTCCAATGCCATGAACTCTCCCTGCTGTTCCCCCCAACAGGCGTCTTGATGTGGGAGGTTTACTCCCTGGGGAAGATGCCTTACGAGAGGTTTAATAACAGCGAGACAACCGAGCACGTCATCCAAGGCCTGCGCCTGTACCGGCCGCAGGCGGCCTCGGAGCGGGTCTACGCCATCATGTACAGCTGCTGGCACGAGGTCAGTGCCTTTCACCCCCAGTGACACCTCCAGCCACCCTGGCAGGGTGACAGGGCTCTCCTGGGCACGGCTGGGGCAGACACGGGCTCCAGCCAGGCTCCCCTCTCACCCCACAGAAGCCTGAGGAGCGCCCCACCTTCACCGCGCTGCTGGCCGGCATCCTGGACATCGCTGATGAGGAGTGCTGACCGCGGGTACTGCCCGCTGACCCCTGCCCAGCGCTGACCCCTGCCCCGCGGGACACACCGGCACGCCAGGCGGTACCGCGGCACGGCTGGCACAGACACGGCACGGGTGTGCAGGAGCCTGCGGGACCCCCATGGCCGCGCCCGCAGCTCCAGCACAGCTCCATGGAGCTCCATGCTCAGAGCTACATTGCATCCTCGGAACGCTATCAGCGCCCTGGAGCTCAATCACATCCCTGGAACTCCATATCCCTGGAGCTCCATCACATGCTCAGAGCTCCATCGCATCCCCGGAGCTCTATCACTGCCCTGGAGCTCCATCACATGCCTCGGAACTCCATCATATCCCTGGAACTCCATCACCGCCCCAGAGCTCCATCATATCCCTGGAACTCCATCACTCCCCGGAACTCTATCACCGCCCCGGGGCTTCATCACACCCCGGAATTCCCTCACCGTCCCGGAGCTCCATCACACCCCGGAATTCCCTCACCNGAAGGTCGCGGCGCGGCGGCACCGGGAAGGGACCGGGGCACACCGGGAGCGCCATGGACGCGCCGTCCGCCGCCGGGCTGGGCGGGGCCGATCCCCAGCTGCAGCGCTTCATCGAGGTGGAGACGCAGAAGCAGCGCTTCCAGCAGCTGGTGCACCAGATGACCGAGCTCTGCTGGGTACGGGCGGCGGGCAGGGCCGCCGGCTCCGGTGACCCGGTGGCGATGGTGGGGCAAGGCGGGCTGGGAGGCCGCGCAGAGACCTTTGTCCCCGGGGGGAGGAGGCTGATGGGGCCAAAATGGAGCCGCCGTGGGAGCAGCCCCAGCTCCGGTGAGCACAGAGCGGGAGGGGGCGGCTCTCCGGGGACGGCGGGGCAGGGAGAGCCACGCGTGGGGAGGGCTCAGAGGCGCCCGAGGGGATGAGGGTCCCGGGAAGAGCGGGATCCCAAGGTGGGGGGAGCGTGTCCGAGGGCTGGAGATGCCCAGAGGCACCCGGGGTGCGTGGAGGGGTCGGGCTGCGGTGCCCCCGGGACCAACGGGACCCCGCTGTGTGCAGGAGAAGTGCATGGACAAGCCGGGCCCCAAGCTGGACAGCCGGGCTGAGACGTGCTTCGTGAACTGCGTGGAGCGCTTCATCGACACGAGCCAGTTCATCCTGAACCGGCTGGAGCAGACGCAGAAGTCCAAGTCGGCCTTTTCGGAGAGCCTGTCCGACTGAGCCGGACCCAGCCCCCGCCAGGCCAGGCCCTCGCCCATGCCCACTCCTGGTCACTCCGCTGCCCGAAGGAGCCAGGATCAGCTCGGGGGGGTGGTTAGGATTTAATTAAATGCCAGTCTCGGGGAAGTTGCAGCCAGATGAGAGCCCACCACAGACACGAGGACGCTCTACATCGGGGTGATGTGCTGCTCCCGGCCCCGCGGGCCAGCGGCCACCTTTGTGCCGGGACCCCGGTGCCACACAGGGAGCATTTGGAATGTGCCCCCTCGGCCGAGCACAGGGGTGCTGATGCTCATTTCATGGATGCTCCCAGCGCTGATGGGAAGCTGGGTTCTGGGTGAGGCCAGCCCGTGGTTGCTGCCTTAAAGAGTGCTGCACAAACCAGCCCTGCTGGGCACATCCTCACCTGCCCCCGGGCACCATCGCTGCACTGCGCAGGCTGGGACAGGCACCCTGAGCAAGAAGAGCATGTTGGGAACAGTGATCATCCCAGGCAGTGCCACTGCTGGAAAATACTTCCAGGCTTCCATAGGTAAATCATTCATATGGCCAAGTGACCAATTTTCACACTGCAGCACAACTCTGTCGATGCTGACTTGCTCCATTAACTGCTTTCCCTGGGTAAATGTAATAAATATTAACTGGGTCAATTTTTAATATGAGATTCTCCTTTTTTTAGATAGATCCCTGCTGAGAATGGAAACTCTGGCCTTCTTGTCACTCCCCAGTGACTCCTTCCCAGTGATCCTATTTATGGCAAAATCAGTAGGAAGGGGGCACAACTGTCTTTTGGCTAGAAGGCCTTTTGTGAATTCTGATTTGTTGCTCAACTAAATTAGTCTCATGAATCAAACTTCTTTCTGGGAGAGGCTGTGGCCTTTCCAGTTCTTCCCCAAAAGGTTAACAGCTCCTTCTGTGTTGGAGAGTAGTTTCTTTCGAGAGATTAAATGCAGGGAATAACCAACCAGCTACTTTATAACCTTGTGCATCTTCACCTGTGGAGGTCCCTGGCAGGAGGCCTGTGGGTGTGTCTTCTGGACCTCTGCCCCCAGGACACAAAGAGGAGCTTCAGACTGGAAAAACAACCAACTACTGATCAGCTCTCTGGGAATGCAGCAGCATTTCAGCAGTGCTCATATGCTGCAGGGCTCTGGGAAGCCTGGAGTGACAGTGACAGTGGTCTGGAGCTCTACACAGGAGCTTGGTAAAGCAGTTCTGCACACAACCCACTGCAGGGGCTGCTGGACAGAGCATGGGAGCTCCTGAGGAGGGTGGTTTGTAGCCAGCAGCCTTCCTGGAAACAAACCCAGGATGTGTTTAGCAGCTACGCAGTGAGGACACAGCTGTCTAGTTATCTATCAGAAACTTACCTCAACAGCTAAGGACTAGGTTCCCAGAGTAGGTGATTGCCTCTCCTGTCCTAACTTGGGTTTCTCTGGAGCACTCACAGAGTTCTTCCTACCCCTGTGATCCTCCACACCTTCCAGTGTTCCCCCAGCTCTTGGTATAAATGTATCACTCACCACTTGGTAACTGAACAGATCAGTTTTTAATAGAATACAATAGGAAGCTTCATCAACCTGCACAGCAGACATTGCATGAAGAGGTTGGTCCCTCTGTAAGAGCCACAGCAGCATGTGGCAGCACCCCTGAAGTTTCCCAGTTTGGGCTGTATTCTGTTTTTGGATGTGAAACTGTAAATAAATTCTAGCAGAGTGAGCAAAACCAAGTACTTGACAGAGGAATTTTTGCATTAATACTCTCTGTATGTCACCTTTAAAGCCAGACATCCATTTTCTCTCTGCGTAACCTTAGCACCATGTTAAATCATTTTGTAACTGTTAATTCTGGTTTTTAGAAACAGCGTGAGCTTCCCCAAATGTGTGATCTGCCATGGAGTCAGGGTTAGCACTGTGTTAGTGCCACAGCCGAAGTCCAAGTCCTGATGAGGGCTGATCAATTCTTCATATAAAACAACAATGAAGAAGCACAGGATGCCAGGAACTGGGCAGTTCCCAGGGCTCCTGTCTGTAGCCAGAGGCTCCTNCCCCGGAGCTCCATCACGCCCCGGAGCCCCATCACCGCCCCGGGGCTCCAGCACATCCCGGGACGCTCCGCTCCCACTCCCGGTGCGCTCCGGGACAATAAAACGGTTCCACGGCCTCCCGGGCTGCGGCCGCTCCGCCCGGCCGGNCAGGAACTGGGCAGTTCCCAGGGCTCCTGTCTGCAGCCAGAGGCTGCTGGCCCTGTCAGCCTCCTGTCAGCATGGTGGTGCCTGGGGCAGGCAAGGGTAACTCACAGCTCCTGCTCCTGCAGCAGCACGTTCAGTCTTGGCACTAGGAGCAGGAAGCCAGCAGTTCAGATGCTTCCTCACCTGCTTTCACTTCTCCTCCTCCTCTGCACTCTGAGAGTCCTTGTCCTCTGAGGGCAGCAGAGGCTGGTGCTGACAGGTCTGATGTCTGTCTGCACTGCTCCAGGGAGGGTGTGGGTCTGCCCTACCTGGCTGCAGGAAGAGGGGCAGCAGGTTGGGGGTGAAGGGCATGTCCCTGAAGGCGTGCAGGAGGAAGATGCCCGACACGATGGTGAGGAAGCCGCTGATGGAGCCGATGATGTTGTCCAGCACCATGTGCTGCCACTCCTTGAAGAGGATGGCTGAGCACGTCATGACTGCCGTGGTGAACAGCACGTAGTAAATGGGTGTGACCACAGAGGTGCTGAAAATGTCCAGGGCTTTGTTCAGATAGTTGATCTGGATGCTGATGCAGATCACCAGGCACACCAGGAGCACCCAGCCCAGAGGTTCCTTCAGGACTGGCTTCCCAGAGAACAATTCTTTCAGGGCAATCCCCAGGCCTTTGACGCAGGATACGGACAGTGAGCCAATGGCAGAGCAGACCAAAACATAAACCAGGACGTTGCTCTGTCCATAACGGGGTCCAGCCACAAAGATGAGCAGAAGGGAGCTCACCAGGACACACACAGCAAATACAATGAATCCTTGGGGAAAGAAAAATTCAAGAACTCCCATCAGAAAACAGCAGCACCAGTGACAGATATGACTGAACAGCAAGTAGAGATGGAGGACAGGCAGGTAACTGCCCCCTCAGCCTTTCTGGCCTCCATCTGAAGAGAACAGGGTTGGAAAGCCTGATAAAGCTGCAAAGGCAACAACAGCTCATTACAGTGTGATCACAAGTCAGGCTGTTGGAGATACAGTCTGCTGGGAGGGGCAGGGGCACAGCCAGGCTCCACAGCACTGACAGAGCTGGGGGGCTTTTGACCAGTTCAGCAGGAGGCCCAGGAAGGTGACAGAAGGCTTGGGAAGCCAGGGCTGAACTCTGCAGACTGGTGGGATAAAAAGGAAAGTGCCACATCACAGGAATGCCCTGCCAGTACTCCCCCTAATGAGCAGCAGCATCTACCTGTTATTCTGCTTTTCTCTTCTCCTGATGCTTTCTTCCTTCATCTCTTTTGGTTTGTTCTGCCACTTGTGCTATTGCCTACATCATATCCTTGTGACTTGATTCATCCTCTAATATAAATACCAGGATTACCTGATCTTGGGCATAGCTCCTTGAATTCTTTTGCCTGATTTTCCTCTTCTATCTTCTCTCAGCCACACCACTACCACCCTTATGTACAGGAATTCCCTCTGCAATTCCTGGCACTGGTGACAGGAAATCCCTTCTGCTGACAGCTGCACCTCATTTCCCTGCTCCTCACTTTTTGCATCTATACCTCATAGACAGTAAAAAAACCAGCCCACTGGGTAACTATTAATGATTCCAGTGGGGTGTGCAGAAATAGAAATAGCTCAATTACCATTTAGTTCAGTCCTTTCCAATCTATCCAAGTTGTATCCCAGCTCCTACTGTCATTAATCTGAAGTGAACAGGAATCCTTCTATTTTATTACCTGGATCTTTCAGCTTCTCTGCCATTGACTCCAGGCTGGAAATCTCTTCTTCCTGTGGAGCATGGATCACCATCACAGTGGAGCCCAAGATACTCAGGAGGCAACCAATCTTGCCATGAACATTCAGCTGCTCATTCAGGAAGATGGAAGACAGAACTGCACTGAAAAAGCAGAAAAGGAAAAAACCATCCAAAACCAATTAGGACAAGAAATGGCCACCTGAGAGAAGAGAGCAAAGCAACTGCTTTCATCATTAGGGGCTGGTAGGTGAAGTGAAGATATTTCTGAGGCTGCTTACCTGACAAGGACACTCAGAGCACCCAGTGGAGTTACCAGTGTTGCAGGGGCAAAGGCATAGGCAGCAAAATTTGCGGCTTCTCCAACTCCCACTGCAAGAAAAACTCCTGTGAGCATCAAAGTGGGAGCAATTCACCATAATACAAGCTTGAGTGTAGTCAGAAAGGCCTCAGTTTCCTCCTGAGCATCCTGTTTCTCTGAGGTATGTTGAGCAACCAGGGAAGAACAGCACCAGCAAGGACAAGCAGAAGCCCCACACAGGTTTCCTTGGGAAGAGAAGGCTCAGTGTTACACATAGTGATCCTTAGCCACATGTGCCTCTACAGTGAGCAGCAACCACAGGAGAGTATTTTTGTAATCTCCACAAAGCTGAAAGACATCTGTCCTTTTCCTGGAACAGCTTTTACAGGGTAAAATCAGTTACAGTTGGTTCTTAACATTGAAAAGTGTAAAGTAAAGCTGCTGAAATTACTGTACATGGTGCTGGATGTGCCATTATCCTACATCCTCAGGGCGGGCCACTTCAGGAGCACTTAAACCAACCCAGCTAAGCCAGCTCCTCAACTCCTGCTTAGCAGAGAAACCTGAGACTTTAGAATAGTTTAGTTACAATGAGATCCTCATCACCATCATCAGAAACTCGGATAAAACTCAAGCAGTCAAATGAAAATGGCAATAAAACATGAAAGTGATTGGAAACAACCACAAACAACCACAGTCTTAAAAGGGAAAGTTCTGGAGCAACCTAATTGTGGCCTTCCCATATGCAAAAGAAGCCTACAAGAAAGAGGGAGAGGACTTCTTACAAGGGCATGTAGTGACAGGACAAGGGGGAATAGGTTGAAACTGAAAGTGAGAGGTTTAGATAAGATACCAGGAAGAAATTCATCCCTTTGAAGGTGGGGAGGCCCTGGCACAGGATGCTCAAGAGAAGCTGTGACTGCCCCATCTCGGGAAGTGTTCAAGGCCAAGCTGGACAGGGCTTGGAGCAACCTGGGATAGTTCCTATGGGAGGGGTTTGGAACGAGAGGATCTTTAAGGTCTCCACCAACCCAAAGCATACTGTGATCCCACGATAAGTTTGCCTTACCACAGCCCGAGCGCGGTACTTACTGCACAGCAGCCCTGCCCACCAAAGCCACTCTCGCAGGTACGCGTGCCCTCCTTGCCCTGAGTGCGGAGGAAACAAACGAGAAATCTCCGATGAAACCAAACAAAATTCTGGGCAGGACCCTCGGGGGAGGCAGCGGGAGCAGCGCCCCGGGAGCGGCCGTACCTGCCCTGGCGCGGCCGCACAGCCGGAGCAGCCCCTTCTTCTTCAGCACGAAGCTGCCACCGATGAAGGCACTGGAAGCCAGGGCCAGCCCCAGCCCCGCGCCGAACCCGGCCCCCATGGCCACCGGCACCTCCCGGCCGAGCGGGGACGGAGCGGGACTGGAAAGGGGACGGAGCGGGGACGGAGCGGGACCTTCGGTACGGGGTGGAACGGGACTGGAATGGGGACGGAGTGGGACTGGAATGGGGGTGGAGCGGGGTCGGAGCAGGACAGGAACGCGGACGGAGCAGGGAAGGAGCGGGACAGGAACGGGGAAGGAGTGGGGTCGGGGCGGGACAGGAACGGGGGTGGAACGGGTATGGAACGGAGACGGAGCAGGACCGAAACGAAGACGGAGCGGGGTGAGAGCGGGACAGGAACACGGACGGAGCGGAAGGGGCGGTGCGCCGGGCGCGGCTTCCGCAGGGCGGGCGGGGCCGGTCCGGACCGGGAACGGGAACGGGAACGAGAACGGGAGCGGGGCTGGGGGAGGCTCCGGCAGCCGGCCTGGACTGCAGTGTCCATGCAGGAGCCTTCCCGAGGGCGAGGTGACGGCGTGTGTTCTGCAGAGCGGGAGCAGGCGGGATGAGCAAGGGCAAGGACGATGCTCCGCATGAGCTGGAGAGCCAGTTCGTGCTGCGGCTGCCGCCGGTAAGAGCTCGGCCCGGGCCCCGGGCCCCAGCCGGTCACACCGAACTCAGCAGTGGGGAAGCTCAGGGTCTGGGAAGGGATGTGGAAGCAGGCCGGGTGCTTCAGGGCCTGCCAAGCCCATTCACACCCTTTTGAACGGGTTTTCAACGGCCTTCCCTAGAGAGGTGCTCCTGCCACTCAGAGCAGGAGGTTCAGAGGCAACCTAGAGGGTTTGGAAGGAATTTTCTGTAGGGGTAGAGATTTAACAACTACCGTCTCTTTAGCAGCAGTGGCTATAAGTGCCCTTGTTGCTGTTTGTTAGGTGCTTAAAGCTGAGACTCTTTTTCTGGTGCCCAGGAAGCTGGGATGACAGGATGATAAACTAAAGCACAAGTTCCACCTCACCATGAGGAAGAGCATTCCATTGAGAGTGGCAGAGCACTGAAACAAGTGTCCATGGAGGTTGTGGAATCTCTGTCTCTGGAGACATCCCAAACCCACCTGGATATGTACATATATCACCTGCTTCGGGTGACCCTGCCTTGGCAGGGGAGTTGGACTGGATGATCTCTTCTTCCAACCCCAGTTATTCTGGGGTTCTGTGAGACTGTGTCCTGCTGAGACCACAAGGGCTTGGTGAGGGGAGCTCTAAGAGGTGTCTCTGTCTCACACTGCTGTCACAGCTGTGTTATACCAGGGGTATGAAGAGCGCTGGGAATAGCAGAGCCATGGGGTTAACGTGTTGGGAGGAGGGTGCAGCTCACCGTGGGTCTTGCAGTTGCTGTCCAGCATGTGGGTGGCAGGTGTTTAAAGCTGGGTAGGTTGGGTAGAAGCCTTTGGTAATTCTTGGAGGAAGCACACCCACTCCTGAAGAATTCCCTTCTCAGGAATATGCCTCGACTGTGCGGCGAGCAGTCCAGTCCGGGAATGTCAACCTGAAGGACAGGCTCACCATTGAGCTGCATGGTGAGTGAGCAGGACCAGGCCATCTGGTCCAGGCACCTGTGCACAGGTGAAGCTGTGCCACTTGCATGTGTTGTCCTGTGAAGTTCCTGCAGCCCAGGGCTGTGTTGCTGTTGAGCCCCAGCACTGAGGTGTCCCCTGGTTCTCCCCAGCGGACGGGCGCCATGGCATTGTCCGTGTGGACCGGGTGCCACTGGCAGCCAAGCTGGTGGATCTGCCCTGCATCATCGAGAGCTTGAAAACCATTGACAAGAAAACCTTCTACAAGACAGCGGATATTTGCCAGGTATGAGCTGTCCTTCTTGCCTGCACCAACAGCTTAATTCATTGCCCCCCTCTCCAGGAAAACCCTTGTACACTTTGGCAACTGGACACCCGTTACAACATACCCAATTCCTGTATCTCACAGTATTAGCAGTTTAAAATTCCCCATTCTCCTTGGTGTTCAGAAACTTCATTCTTGAAGTATGAAATGTGATTGTCCTTGTGACAGTAACTGCTGCTGTATCCAACTGAGCTGGGGGTGCAGCTGTGTTTCCCACACCCTGTGCCCCTGAATCCTTTGGCTCACAACACACCGTGGGCAGTCACTGTTCCTTCACATCCTTGTGTTCATGTGGGGATTCCAGATGCTTGTTTGCACTGTGGATGGTGATCTCTACCCACCTTTGGAAGAGCAAATTGTGACCACTGACCCCAAGGCAAACAAGAAGAAGGACAAGGACAGAGAGAAGAAATTCATATGGAACCATGGCAGTGAGTAGAGGCTGTGCCAAGCCCCTCCACCCCAGCACCCCACATCTGAGCAGGGTGCTCACAGCTGCCAGGTGCTGGCAGTGCTGCTGCTCCTTTCCATGGTTCTCTCTTGTTTTAGAAGGGATCTTTTCCCTTCTGAGATGTGCTTCTCTCACTGGGCTGTCTGCCTGACGTGTGAAATCTCTTTCCTCTGTCACAGTCACTCTTCCTCTGAAAAATGTACGGAAGCGGCGGTTCCGGAAGACAGCTAAGAAGAAGGTGAGCTGCTTCTCACCCAGATGCAGATGAAATACCCAAGGGCTAGGAGGGCAGAGAAATTAGAGCTGTAACTGTGATTGGTCCAGAAGTCATGTGTTTCATTAACATTGGTTCACCTTTCCTTGCCTGAGATGAGGGTGAGGATAGTAGATTTAAATACTTCTTTGAGTGCTTCCTCTATATTTTCCAAGATAGTCCTGAGGGGAAAATCCTCTGTGCAGAGTACTGCTGGACCTGTGGATGCCTTGCCACATCACATCTCTTCCTGCTCATAGAGAAGAAAGGGAGAAAGACTCACATGGAAATGAGGCTTCACTCATTCCTGCTTTCCCAGCTTAAATCTTCTCTGTATGCATGGCCCATTCCCTTCCCCAAATAGTACCACTGTCATTTCAGCCGGGGGAGTGACAACAGATGGAGCTCAGAGACTGTCTCTGTGCATATGCACAAGCCAGGCAAGGTGTTGGGGAGATGCAGCACCCTGAAGCTGGGAAGACTTGTTCTTCTCTCCTTTGCAGTTTCTGGGAACAGGGCTGAGTGTGATTTTGCATGACATTTGGGAAACAAATTACTTGAGACATTCTTGTAGCCCACAGGAGAGATTTGATACCACTGCAGTAAAATTCCTGACTAATTTAAAAATGAAAATTGAAGCCTTCTCTTGAGTGGGATGGGAAGGAGTTGAGCTGAGTTGACTTGAGTTGAGTTGACCGTCAAGGACTTTCAAATATAAGCAGAAAAGTGAGAGCACTCAACCTACCAAGGTACAAAAAAGATGAATTGTTTTTGGGGAGGGTGCATAAATTACTTCACAGCTAAATATGAGCAAATTCTGAGCAGAAAGCAGAAGATAAGAAAGCCTTGAAACAGTGCTTTATCCAGAGGTGGAGACTTGTAGTTGGCCAGCAGCAGCAGCATGCACAAGGCATTTAACAGTGTCTGTGTTCTCTTTCCCCTCTCTGGCCCAGTATATTGAATCTCCTGATGTGGAAAAGGAGGTGAAGCGTCTCCTGAGCACCGATGCTGAGGCTGTCAGTGTCCGTATCCTTTCAGTGGGAAAAAAAGCTCCAAGAGTAGGACAGGGCATGTGTGTGACCTGGGGGTTCTGGAAGGAACAAGTGGAGCTTTGCATGGGAGTGGGACACTGGGAGATAAGCACACCATTGGCACTGAAGTTTTGGAGTTTCATCTTTGCCTTGTTCAAAGCTTACTGTTTCCCCAAGGTGACCTTTCTTGTGGGCTGTGCAGTTGTACTGAGAAGGAACTGAAATAGTAGAGGAGAAGTCATCAGAAAGGAAGTCTGGGATGTTTCATCCTGGGTATCCATAGGTACAAGGCCAGACTGGTTGGAGTGGCAGTGATCTGCCATTTTTAGCCTCTTCCATCACAACTGGATCCTCCAAGCTCCTCTTTTTCCCTTGACTCACCTGTTCCTGCTGTCAGGCTGGGAAGTCATTGCTGAAGATGAAACAAAAGAAGTGGACAACCACGGTTCACTCACCAGCCTGGACATCTCCTCCCCAGGGATTCCAGGGCATAAGCAAGGTCATGGCTCCTCAGGTGCAGTGGGGAAGGCTGTTTTATTTCTAGCTGTGGTCCCTGGCAGGTCATCAGCTGTGTTTTAACTCTTTTGCCCCCACCCAGAACACGATGAACTGCGGGAGATATTTAATGATATCAGCAGCAGCAGCGAGGATGAAGATGAGAGGGATCATCACGATGATGAAGATCTGAACATCATGGACACTGAGGAAGACTTGGAGAGACAGCTGCAGGACAAGCTGAATGAGTCTGATGGGCAGCAGCAGGAGAATGAGGGGTCCAACCAGATTGGTGAGTGGGCAGCAGAGCATGGCAGGATTGTTGGGATGCCAGGCAGGCTCTACTTTCCAGCTCTGCTGCTGCTCTGGGTCTGAGCTCACTCTCCCTTCCAGCCATGGGCATCCAGAAACAGATTGACAACCTGAAAAGTAAACTCCAGGAAACTCAAGACAGGAGGAAGCGCCAGGAAGATCTCATCATGAAAGTGGAGAACCTTGCCCTCAAGGTGAGAGCTCTCCTGGGGTCTCTTCAAACCTGTTTGACACTAGCTGATCCAGCAGGCTGATCTGGAGCAGCCAGGAGCCTTTGCCTGCTGGGTTAAAAATAGATGTGGTGTGGCCCTACACACTCCAGAATTTCCCCTTGGAGGCAAAATAACCTGTGAAACTGGAGGAGACATGGAAGTGGTTGTCAGTGCACCATTTGACATGCTGTAGCAGCACCCGTTCTGTTGAGAGCACACTGGTAACTCTGGTCTCCATGTTTGTATCTGCAGACCCGTCTCCAGGCCGTGCTGGATGAGTTCAAGCAGCAGGAAGAGCGAGAGAAGCAGCAGGTGAGGAACCTCCCACAGTGGAGTGGGAGGTACTGGGGCACAGCACTGTTCTAGGCTTGGCCTGACAGAATTCCTGGAGTCTTCTGGCACAGCAGCTGCTGTGGTCTCCAATGTTACAGGTCATGTGAGGCTGTACCTCATCTCTAGTTGCATGGAGCCTCCCAAGGCAGAAGGAGATACAAGGAGTAGGGTTGACTGCAGCCTTCCTTCTGGAGGAGCCAAAACGTGTTCAGTCAGCAGTCCAGAGCTGCCAGGATTTCTGCCTGGGGTAAAACACGATGCACCAACCTGTTAGCACCCATGTACAAGGAAGGCAGTGGCTGTAGGGTTGTGGCAGATTTCCTGCCTGGGGAGCTCTGTTCCAGCCAGGTAGCAAGGCAGGAGGTTCTCACTCTCAGATCCCTGTGGGCAGTGCCAGTTCTGTCCCAGAGGAGCCCAAGCACAGCTCCAGGCAACACTCAGGGAGAGCAGCCACTAGTGTGGGTGGAAGATGTGCAAGAACACAAAAGCGCTGGGGCTCTCTGGGGTCCCAGAAGTGCCTTACTGTACTGTCTCACTCCTTCTTCCCAGATGGCATCCCTGCAGGAGCAGCTGGAGTCCCTCATGGAGAAGTGAGCAGTGGGCCTGGGTCTTCATGAGCAGAGCTGGAAGTGGTGGTCACCTGCTACACTGAAGTCTTTGGTTTAGCCACACACTTCTGCTGCCACATGTGCTGCTGGGCAGTGGTAGAGGGTCTCTGTCCAGAGCTGATTTCATATCCTCTGTGCTGGGTTTGGCTGGTAGAGCTAAAGAACTGGACTATGCCTATGAGAGCAGCCAGAACCACAGGTTTACTGTAAATAGTCAGCACTGGCCTCCCTGGGGCAGCACAGTGCTGGCTTCTGCATCTTACTGAGCCTTGGGCTTGGTGGGCTGTGGCCTGGTAAGAGTTTGTTCTTGTGTTGGAGGAATGCTTGTATCTGCAAACCAAACTCAATAAAGTTTCCTTTTTAACCCTGGACTGTTCCTTTGTGGTCTCCCAACCACACAGCCCCTGGCAGGGAGCCATGTCTGGGCACCTCTGGTGGGGCACTGCTGGGCTCCTTCCCCAAAGTGCTCTTGGTGGAGCTGGGTCAAAAGTGCTGTCACTGGGTGGGAGGAACGAAGCCCTCCTGGTCAGGGAGTTCCTCTAATTCCTCATAGACTATGCAAGCAAATCCCAGATTAACCTGGCAGGGTGGGAAGAGGATTAGAAGGGCGGGTACAGAAAGCAACAGAGGACACCGGGGGCTGCAGTGAGTGCGTGCTAGGAGGGGACACCCCACTCACAACCCCAGGGCAGGGGAAAAAGGCTCTGCCCCTCACACAGAAAGGAGAAAGTCAGCAGGAACCGTGGAAGACAATGTGTATGTCCAGATAGTCAAGGAAGAGACACCTAAGGAAGGCGTGGAGCTCTGAAAGGGCCAGAGCGTGCTGGGCTGTTTGTGAGCAGCCATGGAAGAAACCTACCTGCTGAACGTGGAAGGGGTCAAAAAGAAGATTCTGCACGGAGGCCAAGGAGAGCTGCCCAAGTTGCAGGATGGGAGCAAGGTAAATTGTCTGGGTTGTTCCTCCAGAGCCCTGGGAGAGGGAGTGGGTCTGACATCCCTGCCCATTATGCTTCACAAGCTCAACTCCAGGTCTGGGGAAGAGTGAGAGCCCTCACAACAGAGGTGCAGGTTTGGGCACAGGCAGACACATTTCTCAGAGACAGCTGGCAGTGCCCACAGCCTCACCTTGCCCTGGGCCTGTGACACCTCCTCCCCCTGGCACTGTTAGAGCTCAGCAGCCCCGGTGGGGTAGATGAAACCTGCCATTCCTGCCATGTGCCAATGAGTTGTTCCTGGGAGATTCCCCAGCCTCTGATCACTGTGGGTTCCACCAGGTCCTGGGGCACACTGGGAGAGCACTGGGTTGTAAAGGGGGATCCATAGGGAGAAGCAAGCTACAGCATGGATGGATGTTAAGACATTCAACCATCTGCTTGCTGTCTCAAGTGGGCAAGAGGCACAATCCCCTGCTGTGGAGGGAGAGCTGCCAGTCAGATCAGCAGTGCTGGGAGCAGGTTTGACCCCACAGCTGAGGTCATGGTGGCTGCTGAGGGCAGTCTCACCCCTGGGCTCTCTCTGGGGCAGTTCACCTTCCACTTCCAGACGCTGAAGGACGACTTTGAGCGCACGGTGATCGATGACAGCCGGGAAGCTGGCATGCCCATGGAGATCATCGTGGGCAAGATGTTCAAGCTGGAGATCTGGGAGACACTGCTCAGCTCCATGAGGATTGGGGAGGTGGCAGAGTTCTGGTGTGACACCATTGTGAGTGAGGGGCCCAGAGATGCCCACTTCCCTCCTTCCTGCAGAGGACATAGGACCATGCATCTCAGAGATGCTCTGGCCTCGTCTGGTGCAAACACAGGCTGTCACTTGGCCTCAGCACCACGGGGGCTGCCCCAGATGAGGGGGTGCAGACAGCCCCCAAGGCTGAGCGGGGTGCTCCCCTCTTGCAGCACACAGGCATGTATGCCCTGGTCTCCAGGGGCATGCGGAGGATTGCAGAGGGACGAGACCCCCTGGAAGGCCAGAAGCACCGCTGTGGCATGGGCAACATGTTTGACTACCATAGCACAGGCTACGATGACCTGGACGAGCTGCAGAGGACGCCACAGCCCCTCATCTTCATCATGGAGCTGTTCCGGGTAAGGGGCATGGCGGGGATGGCTGCCAGAGCAGGAACAGCTGGCACAGGCCACTCCAATCATCCTGCTTGTGCAGGTGGAGGACCCCTCAGCTTACAAACGTGACACCTGGGCCATGAGCAAGGAGGAGAAGCTGGCAGCGGTGCCTGTGCTGCACAGCGAGGGAAACCGCCTGGTGCTGCGCAGGGAGTTCGCACAGGCGGCGGCCAAGTACCAGGAGGCTGTCATCTGCCTCAGGAACCTGCAGGCCAAGGTGAGCAGCACCAACACCTCCCCACCCCCGCCTGGGTCACCCCTCAAAGTGCCTGGGGTGCCTGGGAGGGGATGGACTCAGCCATGAGGTGCCCGTGGTTGCTGGTGGGGCAGGAGAAGCCGTGGGAGGATGGCTGGCTGAAGCTGGAGAGCCTGGTCACGCCGCTGGTGCTCAACTACTGCCAGTGCCAGCTGGAGCTCGGCGAGTACTACGAGGTGCTGGAGCACACCACGGAGCTTCTCCAGAAGCACAATGGTACCTGCGCCCTGCATCCCACCCCAGGGCTCCCAGGGACTCCCTCCTCTGACTCCCCAGTCCGTGACAATGCTCATCCTGCATCCCTCTGCCTGTGACAGTACCTGTGCCATCTGCATCCCTATTTCCCAGTTTCCCCTGCCCACAATGTTCCCCCCACTCACCACACCACAGTTCCCCTTTCCCTGATGATCCCTGCACTCCCTGTGCCCTGTGCCCTGCAGCTCTCCCTGCCCTCCCTACAGCTGTGCCCACCCCACTGCCCATGTGCTCCATGTCCCCTGGTCCTTAGGGTCCCCAGCTCCTGCTGCTGGTGGCCCTGAGCTGCAGGACCCCCAGTGAGGGCTCTTCTCTCCTGGCAGACAATGCCAAGGCCTATTTCAAGCGGGCAAAGGCCCACGCTGCAGTCTGGAACGAGAGGGAGGCGCGGGAGGATTTCCAGCGCGTGGCTCACCTCGACCCCTCCATGGCGGCTGCCGTGAAGAAGGAGCTGAAGCAGCTGGGGGAGAGGATGAGGAAGAAGCACGTGGAGGATCGGAAGCGCTACCAGGGGCTCTTCCAATCCTCCCAGGGTCTGAAGGGTCGTGAGGGGCGGGAGAGCAGGGAGGTGGGTGATGGGGCAGCTCAGGGTGAGCCTGGGGTCAGGGAGACCCCTGGGCAGGGGGAGCAGGGTGCTGAGACTGAAGTAGCAGAACAACCCAGGGCTCCCCAGGCAGAACAAGAGACCCCCAGGGCTGGGGGTGAAGGGGCAGCACCAGGAGGAGGAGAAACCCGGGGAGAGCCTGTGGGAGAAGAGGTGGAAGAGAGGGATGGGACAGCAGTGGGGGAAGAAGTAAACATGGGCACCTGTGGGGCAAAGTCAGAGAGTCTGAGAACGGAGGAGGAAGATGAGAAAGAGGAGGAGAGGGAAGAGGAAGAAGAGAAGGGGGAAGAGGAGAAGAAAGAGGAAGGAAAGGAAGGAAAGGAAGGAAAGGAGAGTGAAGAGGAAAAGGTGGAGAGAGGGGCAGAGGAAGAAGATGGAAAATTAGAGGAGGAGAAGGAGGAGGAGGTAGACAAGGAAGAAAAGGAAGACAAAGGGGAGAGGGAGGAGAAGGGAGCAGAAGAAGAAGATGAGAAATTAAAAGAGGGTGAAGAAGTAGAGAAGGAAGAAAAAATGGAAGAAGAAAAGGAAGAAGAAAACAAAGAAAAAGAGGAGAGGGAGGAGAAGGCAGTAATGAAAGGGAAAGTGGAGAAGGACAAAGAGAAAGAGAGTCTACCAGGAAAGATAGAAAATCCTGAAGCAGAGCAATGTGGGACAAGAGGGGAGACAAAGGCAGCAGGGCTAGTGCAGGGGTTGGAGCAAGGAGCCAGTGGAGCAGAGGGAGCTGGTGCAGGGAGTGAGGCCCAGGCTCAGCCAAAGAGAGCCCCACATCGGGGACCTGCAGCTGAGGGGCCCCCAGGGCTGGAGGATAAAACATCTGGAGAGGCTCTGGAGGAGGTGAGCTGCAGGGAGCAGGGAGCAGGCAGCAGACAAGACAATGCTGGGGAAGGCAACATCCCCCCTGAAAGATGTTTCACCCCTGGGGAAGGTGAGGAGCTGGGTGCAGGGGCAAAAAGAGCATCTAGAGAAGAGGGTGCTGCATCCCTGGAGCAGCCCAGCAAAGAGCAGGGCCATGAGCAGCCCTGCTCGGGGGAACAGCTGCCAGGCCACTGACACAGAGGCACAGCACAGGCAGCAGGGCTCCTGTACCCTGAGAGAGAGCCCCGGGGCTGGGGACTGACCCTGCAGTGACACGGGAACAATGCTGTCCTCACCCTGCCCTGCTGTGCAGCACCACCCCTGCCCCGGCTCACTGGCTCCAGAGCCTTTCAGCCGGGCGCCACCGAGCTTGGCTGGCTGAGAAATAAAAGCTCTTCCCTGGCAGCCTGGGCTGGGTTTGTTCCTGAACGTGAGCAGCTTCCCTGAGTGCATTCCACACCTCCTGCCTTGCCCTGGAGCCCACGGAGCAGGGATGGGGCAGTTTGTGCTGCTCTCTGCTGAAGGGGTGGTTAAGGGGGCTGTATTTCACCCCCCTCAAGCTCCTGAATCTCTCCTGAGTGAGTGTCCCCCCAAACTTCCCTGCAGTGGCACCGTGTCAGGCCCTTTCCCAGCACTGCCAGCCCTTCCAGGCAGGGCTGAGAGCAGGTCCTGCCCAAAAATTGTCTGTCCTGGGCAGGCTCCACTATCAGCCAAATCTGGGCAGTGGAGAGAGCCCAAAGCCCCTAACCCTGAACAATTTTCCATCTGAATCCCTTATCGTGCCACAAAGGCACAGCAAATATGGGCAGCACTTGGGACTGAGGCACCCAGACACCTCTGGGCACTGAAAACTTCGTGGAGTTCCAGAGAGAAAGAAGGGAGAGGATTGCCTTGCCTGCCCAGCACCCCACTGCTCTCTGCCTCCTGCCTGGGGCTGAAGGGTTTCCTACAGCCAAAGTTCCAGGGTGACAAAGAGGGACTGACCCCACACAACCCCTGTCCTCCACCTCAGGCAGCCACACAGCCTGAACAGACCTTGTTGGAAGAGGATGGAGATGGTGTGGGGGGGACACACACACCTGTGTGTGGGGATCCTGGGGCTCTGCTCAAGTGCTGTGGGCAGCCAGGGTGGCAGGGCAGGCTGTGTGCCAGCAGCCCTGCAGAGCAGTGCCAGGATGGCACAGCAACAGCAGCTGACTCAGCCGAGGTGCACGGAGAGAAGAGGCCAGAGCGCTGATCCGGGTCTCAGTATAAATACAAATTTATTCTTTTTCCAGAGCAGAGATGCCATAAAGCAGTGAGGACAGCAGCACCACAGTACATGGTTACCAGAGCATTAGCCAGCCTGCTCCCCTCCCTGACACATCCAGGCTCCCAAACACAGCCCAAGCACCCATCCTGGCCACCTCTGCTGCCCACACTGCCACTGGGGCCAGCAGCTCTGCCCTCATCCTGCCCTTTTTCTCCCCCCAGTGCCCCTCAAGGCTGGATACTCCTGACCACACCTTCAGGCCAAGCCTCACTCTGCTGCTCCCCACGCTGCTCCCATGCTGCCCCTGGGATAACAGAGGGGTCCAGCTGGGTCTCACAGGCTGGCCTGGGGTCCCTCTCACTGCAGCCTGACACAGCATGCCCAAAGCCACCCTAATGCCACCACACTGCCCTCCTGCCACTCACCTGGCCGGGACAGGGCACAGCAAGGACAGCCACCCACGCTCTGCCAGCAGACACTGGAGCACAAAGTGCTGGACACCCCTGTTTGTAAGGGTCACACCACCTTGCCCTTGGTGTGGGCACTGCTCCTCACCTCTGCCAACAGCCCAGAGCCAAACCCACAGCCCTGACACCCTGTCCTGGTCACAACCTCCCCGGGCAGTTCAGCACCGTGTCCTGTCCCAGCCAGCAACAACAGCCCTGGCTCTGTCCTCACAAGCCCTGTTTAAACCAGATATTTCACCCCAGTGTGCAGCCTCGCCCTGCCCCGAGGGCTTTCCTCTCTCCACAACCCCTCCAGAGCACCAGGGCCATCTCAGCCCCCTGCAGCACCTGACTCTGCCTTTCTCGACATAACACAGCCCAAGACAGCCAGCCCGAGGGACCCCTGGGGACCAGGAGCCACCAGCCCCAAGCTGCCCTGCCAGCTGGCACAGCAGCCTCCCTGCCCTGCCCCATGGACCTGCTTCCAACGAGGGCCTCCAGCCCCTCAGCTCAACTCAAATTTGGGGACAGCAGCAGGGCAGCTGCTCCCTGGGGACAGCAAGGAGGGGCCCTGCCTGTCCTGCTGCCCACCCACACTGCCATCAGACCAAGGTGGCTCAGGGCTGGAGTATGGCTGGAGAAACCCCTCCCTGCAGGAGCTGAGGGATGGAGCTGGGTCTGTGCAGGACAGGCTCTCTGAGCCATGGCAAAGGCACAGATCCCCAGGAAACCAGGCAGGAGGAAGTGCCTGCTGTGGGTCCAGCCCTCACTGAGCTCCTTCAGCAGCCCTGCAAGGCAACACCAGCAATAAAGAAAGTGCTGGTTCCCCTGGGAGCAGGAGCTGGGCTGGTCTGAACGTGAAGGGCAGCTACACTGAAGGTATTAGAGTGCAACAGAGTGAGTCCATGAGAGTATTTAAATACAGTATATATATATAATATATAGAAATATATGCAAATTAAACAATAAGGCTCTGTTATAAAGACCCTCTCAATATAAGGCTACTAGCTGGGCTGAAGCTCTAACATGGACTCAACCCCTACTCCATAAACCTCACAGACTCTCTCCTGGTGGTATGTGCCTGGCTGGCTGCAGAGCCTTGGGTGGCAGAGTTCAAACCATAAGGCTGGCAGCTGGTTACTGTTATAAAGAGTTGTTTTAAAAATTGTGTGGCTCCAGGAGTGTTTTGGTACCCACAGACCTGGAGGCTCCTGGACAGGAATGAAGAGTGGGGTGCTGAGCTCTGCATCCCCCGAGGGCTACAGGCAAAGGCAGCAGCCCATGGGTGCCAGGGGAGGCAGGCAGTTTTCATGGCTTCAGTTCTTTCTTCTGAACCATCCCACCCAGGCTTGGACACTGTGGCTGAGTGACCAAACCTCCTGGGGAGCCCACAGTCCCACTCCTGCATGCCCTATGTTCCCCTGAGTTCTTCTGGAGCTGGCAAGCATCCTGCACCACCAGCTCGGAGGGAGTCTGTGTGAGGTCTGCTGCAGCACAGGGAGCATGGCAGGGAGAGAGGGGGAGGAAAGCAGCCAGGGAGCTGGTTAGGAAAAGCCTCTGGCTCACAGGAGCTGTTAGATAAGGGAGGTCATACCTGAAAGAGAAATAGACAGGTCAGGAAAACAGGAGCCAGAGCCACCTGGTTAGAAGGGGGCTGCTGCAGAGCCTGGAGGATCCTGCTCAGGGATGGCAGAAAGTGGGCAAAAGTCTGCACAGGCAGATCACCACCTCATGTTAGTGCTGGCACCAAGCAATGCCTCCCTCTGGCAGCCTGGCCAAGAGACCAAGTGCTGCTCCTGCACTGGAGCACAGAGGGAAAGAGCAGAATGACCAACACCAAAACCCACCAAGTGAGTGGAGTGCCATCCACACACATCCCCCAGTCTCCATCCCAGCTGGGAAGAGCTGTCCATGAGCACCAGGAGAGCCTGCACCATTGCTTCCATCTCACCAGGCTACTGGGGCCTCGACCTCTCCTGCAGAGGGCTCTGGACAGGGATGGAGCCAGGAGCTTGCTCAAAGCTGTCACTGCAGGTGGTGCTGGCAGATCTGTCCATCCTCAGTGGGAGCCCCACGGGGTGCAGGGTCCTGAGCAGGGCAGGAGGCTGCCTGGCAGCTCATCATGGGGATCTGTTTGCTCTGTGCTCTTGGCAGCTCTGATCGCCTCTCCTTGCAGGTGTGAAGCCTCCTCCTCCTCCTCCTGCTCCTGCTCCTCCTCCTCATCCTGCTCCTCCTCCTCCTCCTCTGCTCCCAGGCCATGCACCCGTCCCAGCAGCACTGCAGCAGCAAAGCTCTTGGCTGAAGCACTGCAGGTCATCAGTTGTCGCAGGGAAGCTGGGATGGGGACGGGGCTCTGTGGGGAAAACCTCACCTGAGGGAGCAGTGAGAGAGGAGGATTTCACTCAAGTACCTCGAGAGTTGGGGAAGGCGCTCCGCAGCTTCTCCATGATGTCCTCCAGGCACATGCTGACTTCCTGGGTTTTGGCTTCCACCTCATCTGCAGTGGGAAGGAGGGCAGGTGGGCATGAAAAGGCTCTCTGGACATCCAGATGGCAGAGTGCAGGCATCTTCCCGCAGCACAGAAACAAGGGAGCAGGGCCAGGAGCTCAGCCCCAGCCCAAACCTCACCTGCAGTTTCAGTGTCAGGGGTGTTGTGCTCTTTCTCCTTGGCCTGGCTGCTTTCTGACTGATGTGGAGATGAAGCCAAGGAAGAGGCTGCTGAACCATTGCCTTCTGACTCTGCTGGAGGCTGGAGTGAGAGGAGTTCTTGAGAGAAGCCTGTCACAATCCTCCATCTTTGGCTTCCCCTGCTCTGCCCATCCCCTCTGTGCCACTGTCACAGCTCTGCTGTGGCAAAGCCCACCCCATCCTCTGAGCTGACCTGCAGCAGCAGCTCCCTCAGCCTGTGCAGCTGTGACTCCAGCTGCTTGTTGTGGTCCTCCAGGATCTGCATCCTTGTCTCCAGGCGGCTCTTGTGCTGCCGCAGGATTCGCGCCTCTGCCAGCAGCTCCTCGTTCCGGGGGTCTTGCACCGACTCAGGAGAGCCTGCAGCCAAGGTTGGGGACTCCACTGCCTCGTCATGCTGCCACTTCAAACGTCTCAGCTCTCCCTGGAGGATCCTGCAGGACAGCCCAGGTCAGCATCCCCTCAGTCCTTCCTGGAGACTGCTGGGAACACCCAGGAGCTGCACACTGGGGATGGCCCACGGCTCAAAGCTTTGCCATTTGTGAAGCCTAAGGGCCAGGATGCTGCACTGCAGAGTGGCCTGTCTGTGGTTCTGCCCCACACAGGGGGCTCACAGATATGCAACCACTTCCCAAGAGGCTGAAAACAAGGGCAGGGAAAGCATCACCTCCTCCTGAGCTGGTGTGCCCTGCCTACAGCATCACCCTGTGTGCTCTAGAGCAGCAATATCACTGCTCATGAGGGGCTCAGGGACAAGAAGGATAGAGTGCTCTGGGCTCACTTCAACCTGTTTGGAGTTCAGGAGGGAATAGTTTCTGTGGATGTAGGAAGGAATATTTTGGGGAACAGAGTCATCTCCCTTCCTTGGAGTGCATACCCTCAACGAGTTTTAGTGCTCAGCTTAGACACCCTCCAAAATTGCCCTCTCAGCATCTGCAATCCCAAAACTGCCCTCTCAGCCTCTGCAATCCCCACCTCCAGACCCAGCAGCATCCCCTGGCTCCCCTCTGAGCCCTCCAAGGCTTCTGCAGTGCCTTCCCCCCTCTCAGGCTATAACCCCCACTTTCAGATTTGCCCATCTCTACCTGTTTTCATCCTCCAAGTGGGCCAGGACTCTCTCCAGCTCTCCCTTGTCATCCATGTTGAGGCTTCCTGGAACCTGCTGGCTGCCCCCAGGCTCTCTGTCAGTGATGGGGCTGGAATGGCGCAGCAGGTACTGGTCCTCATCCCTGTTCCAGCAGGTGGAGGGAAAAATCACGGGATTTAATTGGGAAAATCATGGGATTTTTGTGCTCTTGGGGAAGGACAGCACGGAGGGAGGCAGGTTCAGAGGGGAGCTCCTGGCTGCTCCAGGCCTAGAGCTCAGAAGGGGCTCAGCATCCCTGGTAGCTGGGGCCAGAGCCCCAAGAACCTCTCACTCAATGAGACTGGGAAGAAAAGCATTTCTGTACCCTGGCTAGGCATGGATAGAGCCACAGGAGCCCTGACCCATCAGGAGGAGAGGAGAAGGGAAAGGAGAACTCACAGGCTGTCATCAGGGGACAAGCTATCACTGAAGAAGGAACAACTCTGGCTTTCCATCTCTGCAAGCCTGGAGGGAAGAGAAAAGTGTTGAGGTATGGTCAGAGACACCCTAAATGTCTGCTCAGTGCATCCTACTTGCAACAGCCCCTGCAAGACTCCTCTCTGGCAGGGTCTCCCACCTGGCCTGCACCAGTCTGCCCCTCTGCACAGGCTCTAGAGGGTTCTGCCTTTTTAAAAACCAAAATACATTGCAGCTCTGGCTGTAAGTCTCTAGAATAAAGAGCTGCTGCTGTGCAGTCGGCTCAGCTTCCTCTCTCACAAGCAAAGGAAAGGGGGTGTAAGAATTGCAGCTCCAGCCTGGGACCTGAGCTACAAGTACAGGCTCCCTTGGGTCCCCACAGTGAGGGCAGAGGCACCACAAACCACCAGGCAGCTCTGGTGAGGACACAGAGCAGGACAAGACACCGAGGGATGTGCCTGCTGAGAATCCCTCCAGCAGCTCATTCTGGGAGGAGCAGGGCAGCACATGCAGGCTGCTGCATCACCGAGACATCTGTTGTCAAATGCATGCTCTTTGCTGCCAATTTACACAGCATCAGCCATGTCCCAGGCAGCTGGAGGGGTCTGTGACCATGTACCAGCCCCAAAGCCCCTCCACACCCATCAGGGCTGTGCCCTNAGTGGGAAGCTGGCAAACAGCTCTGGTGAGGACACAGAGCAGGACAAGACACCGAGGGATGTGCCTGCTGAGAATCCCTCCGGCAGCTCATTCTGGGAAGAGCAGGGCAGCACACGGAGGCTGCTGCATCACCGAGACATCTGTTGTCAAATGCATGCTCTTTGCTGCCAATTTACACAGCATCAGCCATGTCCCAGGCAGCTGGAGGGGTCTGTGACCATGTACCAGCCCCAAAGCCCCTCCACACCCATCAGGGCTGTGCCCAGGCAGGACAGCAGAGCCCGTGGTGGTACCTGCTGGCAAAGTGCTCGATCCGGGAGTGTGTGTCAGCGTGAGGTAACATCGGGGAGGAGGCTGGGCTGCAAGAGATGCACAGGAGTCAGCAGGGCTTGGCAGGGGCTGATCTCACCTGGCTGAGAAGAGCCAGGTTTGGGCTGTACAGAGACTGAAATCTCTGTACCTTCCAGAACAACACACCACCCCCAGAACAAGTGCTGCTGCAGCCCTCCCCCAGGAGCCCTGTGTGAGCTGAGATGCTCTTTCCATCCACAGAACCCATTCCAGGCCAAGACACTACCCAGGGCACAGCCAACTCACGTCTCAGAGAAGTCAGCCTCCAGCACAGACTGGACAGGCAGGTAACCCCTCTGTGGGTGCTTGCTGAAATACTGCTTGGACCTAAACTTGTTCTTCAGGGTCGTGGCAAAGTCTCTCATATTCTCACTGGATGTGGTCTGCAGAGACACAAATATGACAAAGGTGCCTGTTCAATGAAAAGTGGGGGACCACAGCTGAACATCCACAGGAAAGGAATCCCCTCAGGCTGGGCATGAGCTCCATGGGGGAACAGGCAGATAAAACTGAGGAGGCAAGGAGGGCACACAGCAGCTCTGTGAGCCTGCCATGGAGCCTGGCACAGGCCAAGCTGGGCACTGGGGGCCATGGATGGGAATAGCAGGGACACAGGCAGCCTCCAGCATGCAGAGGGTACAAAACTACACAAGGGATCCACCTGTGGGGCTGCACCAGCCTCAACATCACAAGGCTGCTGCCATCAGTGTGCCCTGCTCTGAGCCAGGGCCCTCCCAGCCCAGCCCAGCCCCATACCGGGGTGTAGTACTCCATGATGGGGTAGTGCAGCTTGTTGCCCTTGCTGGCTCTCCCGGTGAGGAAGCAGGTCTGGCAGATATCCACATTGAACTGCTTCAGGCTCCGATACCTGGAGAGGTCAAGAGGCCATAGGGAAGCACTGGAAGTCATCAAAGCATGTGTTTAAAGCCCAAGAGGAGGTCAGTGGGAGGGGACAGAGGTGGCATGTGTTGCTCTAACACCCCAGTGAACCCACAGTGCTGATGGCTGAAGTCCCCAGAAAAGCACTCTGCTCCTTTCCCTGCTCTGCCCTGCCTGAAATGCTGCTGGCTGCAGAGCTCCAGGCTCTCCAAAGAGCACAGAGCACACTCAGCTCTCTCCTGCAGGACACCACACACTCCCCTTGGGGCCAGGGCCCCGTTTCACAGCCCTTACCTGAAGCCCTTGATGGGGCACTGCCTGCAGACAGAGCACTTGGTCTGGTGCTTCACCTGCTCGGCCATGGCCACGCGGTGCAGCACCGCCAGCCACACCATGGACTGCGGCTCCAGGTTGGCCCACTCCAGGAACTGGGATGCCTCAATGGCAGACTTCCCATTACTCTGGGGAGGAAGAGGCTGCTCAGAGCTGGGACCACGGTGGGGTGCAGGTCCCCTGCCACCTCGGGGGCCTGTCCCCAGCACAGCCATCGAGGGCCGTGTCCCCGCACTCACGAAGCGGAAGCAGCTGCGGATGCTGGGCTCCACGTTGCTGCCTCCAAAGGCTGCCACCTCCCCCAGCTGCCGAGGGACCTGGATGGCCTCGTGGAGCAGGACGCCGAGGTGCCGCTGGTCACACAGTCCCCCAGCGTTGGCCACTTGGCTGAAGAGATCTGCGGGCACCACAGACACACAGCTGGCACCCCAGCACCAGGCAGACACAGGGTCACACCAGCCCCTCCAGCAGAGAGCTCAAAAACCTGAGCTGTGATTAAATAACTTTTACCAGTATCATTTATCCAGCTCCTAATAACCAGTTTAGTGTCTTCTTCAGACAGGGGTTACATAAATCATTTACTAAACAGCCCCAGCCAGCCTGTCCTCTATGAATCAAACCTTTATTCAACCCCTTGGTACTCCCTATGCTACACAACACAATATTCCATGGTTATTGAGGGGTTAATTCCCCTCCACGATATTCCATGGTTAAAATGCAGTGAGGAAAGCAGTTTGCCTGAAACCTACTTCACACCCCAGCCATGCACCCCCTGGTATTTTCCTTCTGGAAAGCATTGGATAACTTTCCTGTGTGCCTTCCCTGCACTGTTCCTCTCAGTGCCACGCAAGCAAGATCACTGCAGCACCAGTCAGGCTACAAAAAATGCCTCCTAATTTTGGTGGCGTAGGCCTAGGGAGGGAGAGGTGATGATGCAAGCAGCTTAGTCATTGCAGGAAAGCTGTTCCTTTGCTCTTCCTGGGCACAGAAGGTCTAAGCCAGGAAGCAAAACTGCTCCTGTTTTACCGAGGTGAATTCACACCAGGTTCTAGGGGAGGGAGACAAGGGACTCACACTGGAACTTCTCCTTGACCTCTGTCCCGCACAGACACGCGATGCCCGTCTTGAAGGAGAGAGCCCTCATCTTCCCACTGCGGCCACTGCGGGACAAGACATTGCACAGGCTGGAAAATATTCCAGAATGGGGTGGGGTTTTTTTGGCAGGGGGGTCAACAAGGCAAGCACACACCAGGCAGCCTCCCTTAACCAGCAGGCAGAACCTTTCTGCAGCACAGAGGGTTCCTCCCAAGCATGGCAGCGCCAGAATGAGGCTGGGGAGGGCTCGAGGCAGAGCTCGAGGGACACAGAGGGACACAGAGGGACACAGAGGGAGAGGCACCTGTCAAAGACATTCAGCAGCCAGTTGAGGCTCATGTCCACGCAGAGGGGCACATTGACCAGGATGCCCCTCTCCTCCTCCAGCCGCTCGTAGAGGGCGGTCAGGCAGTGGATGACCTCCACCACGTCCATGGCCCGGTCACTGGGCTGCAGGTCGTGCTCATTGAAGATCTCCAAAGCCGTGCCCAGGGTGACCATGTCCACTGCACAGAAAGCACAGGCAGAGGGGTCAGAGGGGAAATGAGAGAGGTGAGAAGCAAAAGGAGAGAGATGCGGTCCTGCCCTAACCTGGGGCAGTGTTAGTCCCACTGTGTTGGGAAAGATGCTGGGAGCATGGGAGCAGCTCCTAGAATTTCTCTTCTGCCTGTAAACTTCTCCCAAAATACCACATCTTCACCTTGAGCCACCATTCTCTGTGACCTTCCTTCCTCGTTGCTGTGTCCAGCCATGGCCATGAAAATACCACCCATAGAAGGCTCTGTGCAGAGCTCAGTGCTGGCCTCTCTGCATGTGCCAGGTCCCTGTGGGGCTGGTGAGGGGGCACAAACCCACACAGACCCTACAAGCAACTCCCAGAGATGGATCAGCCCTGTCTCCAGCTCTGACAGGGTGAGGGAGTTAAGGCACAAACCCAAAACAGGGCTAGGACAGCATGAGCTGCCCTTTCAGATTTCTGTGGCTGCAGGTTGTATGTGCTACTGCTTTAGCACCCAGCAATATTTCTTTCCCTAAAGTCTTTCCATCTTTGAGACCATTTATATTCACAGTACCCAGGAGATTGTGTGCCTTTTCCACACTGTAGCTTCACTCTGGAAAAGTCCTCCCTTCTCCTGTCAAAGCTGCTACACTTGCACTGGGAAGCCCCAGTTTTTGTGCCAGGGAGTATCACTCCTGCCCACCCTCGTGTCCACACTGCCCACGACTGCATATGGCTCTGATCTATCCCTCACTGCCTCTTCCCTACACAGCCACTCCACCAAACTTCTCATCATGGGAGAGCTGCCTTGGCAACCTCCTTGCCCTTTTCTCAAGTATATCTTGAATAAAGAGCACTTATTCAAGTCATTTCTGGGGTGGAAAGAAGGCAACAGTGCAGCTTGTGAGGTGCAAGAGATGCTCAAGCAGAGATGCACAAGCAGCACACAGGAGGGGTCTCCTCTGCTCTTTGTCCTTGTTTCCCCTCCACACTTTGCCTGCTGCTGCATGGACACCTTAACAGGGTGGCAAAAGCCAACTGCTGCTTTCTTCCATTTGCATTACATCATCCCTGAATGGCCCTGGGTACAGGACAGCCTGATCACCACAGTGTTATGAAAATACTCCACAGCCAGGGTTCCACTCACTTGAGAACCCAACCTCCTCTTACCCTGCCTCGTTATCTTCTCCCAGCCCTTTCACAGCATGAAAGGAGCACAGCTCTGCCTGGGACCCCACTGCTGCCTGGCTGTACCTCCTCTCCTCCATGAACAATTAATTCAAGAGGAGGATTTCCCTCAGCCTGCTTCTGCTTAATTTTGACAGAGCCTTAGGTGAGAAGCTTTGTCAAAAGCTCTGAGCAGCCAAGGATGCTGCATCTATCAGATTCCCATCTGCCTGCTTGCCAGTTCCACCAGAAACTCCTCAGCAGTTTCCAGGGAGCAGCTACCTCTTGGAGAGATGTTTGAACTCCTGTTATATCATATTCACTTAGCTATTAATCCTCCAGTTTTCCCCAAGAGTGCACAAGTCAGGTTTATTGGCTCCCTTCCTCCTCTTTAAGCAGTGAAGCCCTCTCTGTCCCTGCCAGTGAGGCCGGTTTCATCTCTCAGTTACATCCACACCTTCTCCATGCTCCTTTGGAACTGCTTGGTGAGCTCCTGCCTGATCCCACAGCTTTGTAACCCTGAGCTGGACCACTTTGTTCTCATCTCCCTTTGGAAAACACCTGCCCTTGAGTCATTTCCACCCCAAGCCTGCAAAGAAAGACGCTGACACAGACTGGGGGATTTGCTCAGCTTCCCCGGCTGATCTCCCTGGTTTCTCTCAGCTGCCTGTCCCCTGGAGCCTCCTGCCTTTGATGTGCTGATAAAAGCTTGTGTTAGTTTAATGCCTTCACCGAGGGAAGCCCAGCAGGAGGGGAACCCTTCCCACACTCACATCGAAGGGCTTTCTGCACCCGTCGGAGCTTCATGGCCGTCCGATACGCCGAGAACTTGATGTTGTTCAAATCCGCTGCAGCGACACAGGGAAAACAAGAATAAATCCACAGCACAACATCCTTATCTCCAGGGCAGGAAGCAGCAGTTGCAGCTGTCAGACCCCAGCCTCAGCAGCAGGAGCAGGGCACATGCAGGGGAGGGAGGAGAAGAGCATGGCAGGGGTCACACCCCACTGCTTGGGGGGCACCCTGTGCCATAGAGGGGAGCAGGTGGCCTGGGGGAACCTAATGTGCACCCCCAAAGCTGCAAAAAGGCAAGGAGCACTCCAATGGTTCTGTGAAAGCCTCCTTACCCAGTGTCTGGTACAACTCTGTCATCTTTGGGTGGTCCCAGCACGTTGTCTGGGCCTGGTGGCTGGAAAGAAAATAGATGGAGAGCAAGAGTCAACCTGGTAACCAAAAGCTGCCATGAGAGATTAAAAAAAAAGGACCTGGCCAGTGCTGGGAGCAAGTGTTTCAGTGTCTGTAGACACTGCTGCATCCCTCTGAGCACACTGCACAGCCACAGCAGCAGGAAGGATGCCCACAGTAGGATATCCCACTTGCTGCCAGCCCCCTTCTCCTTCCAGCTGGGCTTTCCTCTCATCTCGGGCATCCCAGCAGGCAGG
The DNA here is from genome assembly GCA_013400435.1 of Pycnonotus jocosus. Lineage (NCBI taxonomy): Eukaryota > Metazoa > Chordata > Aves > Passeriformes > Pycnonotidae > Pycnonotus > Pycnonotus jocosus. The sequence goes on from VWYP01000394.1 coordinate 87,024, forward strand.
GAAAGCCTGGATCTGCCAGGCTGAGGAAGACCTGCTCCACTGCAGGTGAGTTCTCACTCCAGCCTGTTCATTGCCCTCCCCTCTCCTCATTGGTGCCCAATTCCTGATCCCTCCAGGCCAGGGAAGACCCGGGGCTGTGTCTGGGAACACACTCACTTGATGTAGTATGGCACTTTGTTGGGGGAGATGGCTCGCTCCCAGGGGACCTGGACAGAGGCTGCAAGGAGAGAAACACGTGTCACATCAACACCAAATGCTCCTCTGAGCTGCTGCTGCTGCTGATGCCAGCCCAACAGGACTGTGCCAACAGGTGGGTGCCTCTGAAAACTGCATCTTCCCAAATTACCAGCTGGAGGTGTTGGTACAGGCAAGAGGATGCTGCCTATAAAAAAGGCTCAAGGCTGTTGGTATTATTAGAGACATCTTGCCTCTCAAACCAAGGGCTTTGTTTCTGGCTGAGCTCAGAACTCAGAAACATTTCCTGATGCTTCTGATGATGCCCAAGGCAACCTTGTGGTCATCAGTGAGCAGGGCTCACAACAGATGAGATTTGGGCACACAGACACAGCACTGCCTGCTACGACCAGGCTCAGACACCCAGAACATCTGTTATTCCTGTTATTCCTTCTCTGTGTGCCAGCTGCAGTATCTTGGGAAGATGAGGGTTCATCCCATTCCACCCACCTGCCACCCTCTGTTTTATAGAGGATGGTGGCCATGGCCTGACCCTCAGATATTTTCTTTTTTCACAGGTAACATATCAATTCCAGCAACTGGAAAAGCCATTCTTCCTTTCAGATAGGAGTCTGCAGAGAAGCTGAGGCCAACAAATCCCACTGACATCCAGAGACTCTGCAGAGTTCACATTTCCAAGGACAGACCCCAGGCTCTGGAGCACAACCTGCTGCCCACCCTTTGCAGCTCTGAGAGATGTCAGCCAACAGCTCTGATCTGTAAGAGCAGCATCCCTCTGCCTCGCCACATGAATGAAAACCTCCTGAAAAGGCACATTTTTAGCCTCCAAACAACTAATACAGGATATGAGGGACTGCCTTTTCCTGCCATCTGTTGCCTTGCTCTGGGGCTGACAGTGCCAGTGTCCCCTGGGAGCTGCTGCTGTGAGTGTCACAGCTCTGTGCTCTGCAGGGAAACCACACTCATGTCCCACTCTTGGTCCCACAAGATGAGGCAGCACAATGCCAACTTTGGAGATGCCTCCTGGTTTGGTTTTCATGCACCAAGAACCAGCCTGAGCCCTTTTCCAGCCTCCAGCACGGCTCTGGGCTCAGCAACAGGACTTTGCACCCTGTTTTCCTGTGCCACAGCCCAGGCTGCTCTGCAGAGGCAGCCCCATGGCAGAAGGCAGGGGGACCCACTCACGTACAGGAGAGGAAGTGCTGGGAGCCTGGTCCAAAGTCCCGGTGGGCATCCTGGAGCTGCTTCAGGCGTTCGTTTATGGAGGCCTGGAGAATTGGAAAATAACTCACTGGCAGCCCAACAGCATTTTGGGTTGATGACCCATTCAGGAAGGCTTGTGGGTGGACTCAGACATGCCCCAGCACACAGATGCTCTTCCCCCCTCTCCTGTCTTGGTGTTTGTGTCCACCTCCATCCTGCTAAATCCTCCCACAGGCTGAGGCAGCACAGCCACATCTCCAGCTCACACGTATCCACACTCTCACAGATATCAAAGCAATCACAGCTGGTACCGACCCCTTCCACCAACACATCCTGATTCTCCCTTTGTTCCTCCCACTGCCTTTTGCTGACCAAGATCTCTACCAGACTCTTTCCTCACACTGAGCTGATGCTCTTCTCTTCCAGGAACACCCGGAACAACATCCAAACCAAACCTTACTTCATCATCCTTGTGACAAACATTACTTTATCATCCTTGAAGCTCAGCAGTGACAGCCCTTCCCAGCATCATCCTGCCCATGGTTTATTTGCAGTGCCTGCTCCTGACTCCTTCCCACCTGCAGCTGTTTCCAGCGGGTGTTGATCTGCTCCAGGGTGCGGGAATTCTCCATGCACAGGTGGACATCTGAGATGGCAAGCTGGTGTGCAAGATCATTGACCACTTTCACCCCATCCTTCATGGGGGAGAGCTCCTCTTTGAACAGCTGGAGTCCAACGCCCAGGGACACAGGCACAGAGCAGGGGAAAAAGGAAAAGAAGCAGGTGAGTAGCCAGGACTTGGGTCTTCTCCTTTTGCTGCAAGCTAGGGTGGGCTGGTGGCTAACTAACTGCTGACTAACACACCCACAGGGTACCTCAGCAGGGGAAAAAAATACCCAACCAGGCTAACCAAGCTGCAGATTACTCCTGATAAATGAAAAGGGGACAATGACTCAACTATGCTGAGCCTCTGTACCCATGTAAAGTCTGTGCCATGACAAGGTTCTCAGAATTGCAAATTGCTCAGGACACTGCTGGCCAAAACCCCCCTCACAAAGCAAGGGGGCCTTGGCCCTGAGATCCCAGTTAAGGAGGCTGCCTTGGACTGAGCAGTCCAGTCCTCCTGGGAAGCAGCATTTCATCACCTCCATGGCCAGGTGGAGCCTCTTCAGAGCCACGAGTACCTTGGTTGACTGGATGTGCTCCGGCAAGGAGTCAATGAAGAGGTCCCCGATGGGTTCCCAGGTCTCCCTCACGCTTTCAGCCTGGTCCAGGGTGGTGCTGAGCTCTTCCATAGCCCCTTTAATCTCCAGCAGCTGCTCCAGGGTCCTCTCAATGTGGCGGTGCTGGTCCACACAGCGGGCTGTGAGCTTCTCCCACAGCTCACTGGCCACGTTCGCCTGCTTCCACACAAAGCGGCTGATGTTCTGGATGCGGTGCCGGGGAGACACATCTGGGCAGCCAAAACAGGGTCAAAAATGAGCCCAACCCACAGGAGAGCGGGGCAAGGGATGGAGGGAGGACAGATTAAAAAGATCTAGGGAAAACTGGAATGATAAATAATAATAGTGTCCATCTCTGCACCAGCTCCTCTAGGTATCCAGCCTCTCTATACCCACAGGCACAGAAGCTGTGCTGCCTTTTAAAAACCAACCCCAGAGCACATCTGGTGCTGCCTCATGAGGTGTCCCCATCATGGACTGTACCAGGAGCTTCTGCCTTTTCCTGGGACAGTGCCAGTCTGACCTTTGGCCAAAGCACTGGGCACCAATTGGGTACAGTGGTGTGAGGACGATGTGCTGCTTTGTGCCACAGCAGCCACCTCCACTCCACCCTCTCTGGGCCCAGGAGGAGCTGTGAAACCAGAGAACAAAAAAAGGGGAGCTCCACAGACCTTTGCTTTCCAAAGTTGGTTCTTCTAATTCCTCAAATGGGTGCTGGGAAAGGAAAGCCTGTGCTGATTCCAGGACAGAGTAAATGTATGGTCCCCGAGACTTCACTTCTTCCATGAAAGCCTGGAGAGCAGAGCACAGAGATGAGACAGCAGGCTGAGCCAGAAAGTTGTGCCCTGGCTGCCCCCTTGCCAAATGCTGCAGTGATTTATTCACCCTCAAGGCCCAAATCTCACTGGAGGCACAGAGAGAAGTCAGATTTAAGAGAAATATTTTTGCAGTTCAGAGAAGGAATGACCACCTGCCAGAAGGTGGCTCCTGCAGAGGTTTGGGCTGCAGCTTTGCTGGAGTGGGGAGACAGAACAACAAGCCCAGAATGGCATGTTGAGCCAGGGCTGCACAAGAGGAGCTGTTTTATTTATGGTGCTTTCAGAGGCACTGCTTGGAGATGCTCTTCACCCGTGCAGCAAGAGCATGGCCACGCTAACAATCCTTCCAGCAGCTGCTCTGCAACAGGTGCAGCTGCTGCAGGAGCAAGGAGAGGAACAGCAGGATGCCCCAGAGCAGCACATCTGCCAGGGAAGACTTCAGAGGCACGCTAGTCTAGTATGTCCTCTCCTCCCCTCCAACTGCAGCTCCCACACCAGTGCTGCTGGATGGGCTGTTTGTGCACCAGGGAAGCTCCAGCAAGGATGAGGGATAGCAGCAGTAAACATTTTATTGCTGTTTTCAAGGTAAGAACAACTAAAGCCCAACAGCCACTGTGGCTATGAGAAGAAAATGCTGTGAGCATGGGAGCAGCAAACTCTGATCTGTCTGGGTGCACCCCAGTTTCAGATATGATGATAACATATTCCTGCAGGCATCACTCATGTCTCAGCCACAGGATTACCCCTAGAGCAACCAGCCTTCTCAAGCTCCAGGATCCCAAAAGCAAAGGCCAGTGAGAGATAGAACACAGGGAAGCCACTACAAATGACAGGATTTACTGCAGGTGACTCGAGGCTGTAATGTGGGTTTATTGTCTAAAACCAGATGGGCTCTGCCTCTTCTCATGAAGCAGAGATGCAGACACTCAAGGACTGGTGCACCCACAGGCTGTGGCATGGGCAGTGACACGAGGGAGGGGTCCCAAGCAGGGCTGCCCACCCAGAGCCCATCCCCAGGAACGGGGGGGCAGCAGGAACGAACCGCGTGTGTCTCCTTCTCCTGCTGCACCAGCAGAACATCCCCCCGCAGGGGCAGCTGGGCTGACAGCTCCTCATCCTTCTGCCCCAGCCAGTCAATGATCTCCTGGAGAGGCACCTGCAGCTTCCCACTGTGGTCAGAGAAGGCCTCCAGCCGAGCCCTGGCAGGAGAACAAGGACAGTCAGACAGACAGACAGACAGAGAGGAGAGGAGCAGGGTCTCTGAGGAGGTGAAGCACAGCACCATGGCTGGGTGCTGACCCCCAGGAGCTCCTCAGGGACTGGCAGCACAGCTCAGCATGGGCTGTGCATGACCCCCAGCCAGCAGAGAGGCCACACTGCCAGGTGGGGTGAGGCATGGAGGCACTGAGGACAGGAAACTGAAGCTTTTCCTCACCCTGGAGCCCAGAGCAGAGGACAGTCATTCTGTGCTTGCCTGTGGGTCAGAACTGCTCTGGCTAGCAAGGGGGGCTTGGAATGGCATTTATATGTCTGGGCAGCTTCCAGGAGCCTTGGATTAAGGCAGGAGACAATTAACACGCCCCAGTTAAGCTCTCTGTCATGCTGGCTGTGGAGCTGCAAACTCTGACAGTCTGGAAGGCATGTTCCCCTCAGTGGAGAGGGCTCCCAGTGAAGGGACAGGCACAGAGGAGGTGGAGGCAAAGCCATGGGGCAAAAAGACACAACTGCAGAGGTGGCAGAGGATAGAGAGAGCAGCAGGGAAGGAGGGGAGGGAGGAGACGACAGGATGGGTAGAAATGGAGGAGATGCTTTCCAGCAAAAGGAGATTCAGAAGTCTGTGGACCAGTGGGGGAGCTGAGCCGAGGTCACTGTGAATTCATGTGGCTCATCAAGCAAAAAAGTTCAAAAACCTCCTGACAATGACAAGCAGCAGGCAAGGCTGGAAGGCCAGGCCAGCCTGGAGCTTGCCCCAGGCAGGACTCTTACCGAAGGCTGTGGGATTTTTTTTTGATCTCGTTCCAGCAAAGATTCATCTCCAGAGGGGCCTGGGGCCCGACAGCACCGCTTGGAGCCCGGGGAGTTACACACGAAGGTCCTGCACCATCCTGTGAGGCTTCAACCTGGGCAGAAACAGAACCACATGCATCCAGAGACTGCTGCCTGGTGCTTTGGGAACCTGCCTGGGGACACCCACCCCACTCTGCCCTAACCCTGACTGGTTTTTTAGCTCTCAAGGGGGCTGCCCTGTTCCTTGAGTGGTCTGCTAGAAACTCCTGGCTGAATCTGGAAGAAGGATGCAGTGCTAGCTCCAGCAGCACTAAGAGCAAAGGTTGAAGGGAGGGCTTAGTGCACATCTCCTGTTCTCCTCAGTTATCCAGCAATGAGCTTATCTCTCTGAGAGCTGTTAAGCCAGAGCTGGTCCTTATGTGTCACAGTGCCTGCAGGGCTAACGATGACTTTTCCCATGTTATACAGAGCTGCTGTGCTTTGAGAGGAGGCTGATCCTGCTGTTCCTAGGGACCAAGGGGATCTGCCAACATCCTTTTTGCCATCCCAAATACCGAGACTTGCCACCTGCTCCTCTACAGAGGCACCAGGACATTCCCTGCCTGCATGGCAAATTTGAGAAGCCACTTCTCCTCCACAGATGCTGCTTCTCCTCCGCAGCTCTCCAGAATGAGCAGCCGTGGGAAGGGTGCTGCAAAAAGGCCATGGAGAGAAGAGAGCAAATCCTAACCCAGCCACACAAGGGAAGCACATCCAGCTGGAAAAAAAAAACTGGGTTCTGATCCCTGGACGACAAATCCTGGTTGGAATCTTCTCCTGAGCCTTTAGCACATGTCCCTGCTCATGATGCACTCTGCTGCATGTGCTGGTGACAACAACACACAGGATCAGAAGCCCCTCACACAGGACTCAGTGAGTGAGAGGGGATTTTTCTCTCCAAAAACCACAGTTTGTTGAGCAAAACACATGGACACTTTCCCATAAGTGAGACGTCAATGAGCTGTGTTGGAGAAATGGCAGCATTTCGATCGAATGAGGCTTTGATATTAGAGCTCGCTTGAGATAATTATCCCCCAGTGCTTAATCAACCGTAATTAAATGTGTTAGTACTCTCTAAACAGCATACAACAGGCCAGATAAGGGCAGCTGCCTTGGGGGAAAAGCAGCAGCTCTTCCAAGGGGAATGTGTAGATACTTGTCACTAGTGCTGTCCAAGGGCTCATGGAGGTGTCTGGAGAAGAGATTCAGCCAAGCTGAGGAAAACAACAGGCAGGAGAAAACAACCAGGCAAGGAATTTGGCTGCACAGCTAAAAATACCCCCTCCACACCAGTTCTCAGAGAAAAAAAATCAAACGATCGCCAAGACTGGTGCTAAGTTTGATTCATCTAAAAACATCCACCAGGCTGTTCTCTGCCTCCCCATCCTGCCACTCCAGAAACACCAAGAAAACAGAGAAAACCATCACCCACAGAGTTCACAGGATTCTTGGGGCCACGAATAACGATCCACTCAAGCTGAAACTGCTGCTGCACATACAAAAATCAACACTCTGCATGTGCAGGTGCTCGTGGCGCTGGAGCAGCTCAGTCCCACGGTGCTGCCAGGGAATGCTCCAGCCCTCCCCTCCATCCCGGGGGATACCAAAGGGAGGGATCAGCTCTACCTGTGCTCTAACTGCAGCACAGCTCTGCAAACAGTAAGTTAAAAGCCCACCACGCCCACAACTCCCAAGCCCCGTAGTTAATCGTGTAGCAGTGACCAAGCAGAGAGCAGGTGCTGGACATCTGCTTCCTTGGGACAAACCCCCCAGAAATAAGTGCTCTCCCTCTGAGCACCCTGCCAGCATTCCTTCCCCAGAGCCCCAGCCTGGACCCTCAGTCTCCCTCCAGCCTGGCACAGGATTAATATTATTATATTATATTATTATTTGTTCATTTTCGGGCGTAGAACACTCACGCAGGCTGTGGCCAGTGCATCTCCCTGCGCTCATCCCCGGATCCGCCCGGAGCTCCGCCGGAGGAGCCGCATCCCTCCCGCCCCGCCGGGACCCAGCAGGGCAGGCACGGGGAGCCCGCAGGAGCTGGGCACTGACCCCCCAGGAATGTGCAGGGGGGCGGCACTGCCTCACAGCCAGCCTCAATCCCAGCTTTGTCCAGCGGCATTCCAGCAGCCTCCAACCTGCCTTAACCCCGTGGCTGCCCTCGGAGAGCAAGGCGGGCAGAGATTTGGGGTGTGGGACATCAGGTGTGTGCGGGGTGATTGCTCTGGGCACCGGGGAACAGCCATCCCTGCACGGGCAGGGCAGAGGGGATGCGCTGGGATGGCCAGCAGAGACCTCGGCTCAGATGCTGGAGCACACACAGGGGTGTTTGCCAGGGAAGGGATTTATCCAGGAAATCATCCCATCAAGCCTCAGTGACCCAGAAGGTAAATAGGTCTTGAGATCTAATCCCAAAAAAAAGGTCAAAGATGCCCTTGTTATCCCCCATGTGCCCCGGCACAGTGTTGGGTACCAGCAGATGTTCATGCCAGCCTGGACCAAGTGCAAATAGTTTCTTTTTGCCAAAAAAGCTCTGGGCTGGCTTCTTGTGTCCCCCACAGTCCTGACGCCCAGAATTTTTATCATGCTCTCTTCCACCTACAGGGAGGGAAAGAAAAGCTCCCAGTCTGTCTCCCTCTCTTCCCCTCCTGCACATCTGAGGGGTGCTGTTCCTCCCTGTGGGTGCCAGTTCCTTTCCTCAGCACCTCTCAGGCCCAACAGATGGGAGAGCAGCTCCCAGACTGGAGGAGGGGGCTTCAGTGAGGCCAGGACACAGCTAAGGATGGGCTGTCTGCAGCCTGCCAAGAGCTTTCAGGACCAGCAAGGACAAGAGACGGAGGCTGTTTCTTGGGTGGCAACAGCAGCCCCTTCAAACAAGGGCAGCTGTCATTAACTGCTCCAGCTCCCACTGCCCTCCTCTCTCCCAGCAAATCCCACAGGGCTCTGATCCCCTCACAGAGGCTTGGAGTGCTCAGGCAGGTCAGGAAGGCTTTTCCCTGCTCATCTGGTTCTATCCCTCTCCCTCCTCACTTCATTAGCCAGGATGTTTATCAGCCACCCGTGCACTGGCCTGGCAGCAGCATTGTCACAGCCACCCTGGGGACAAGAAACTCTGACTCAGCCACCAAGAGCTGCCCCCCTGCCTCATTCTTGCATGCTGGAGCCTCTCCAGAGACAGCTCTGCCTTCCTCCTGCAGATCCCAGCTCCCTCATGGTCAGCCACAATAGGAGAAACCTCAGGCTCAGACCTTGCTTTTCATGCTTGAAGCACGACAAAAAGGAAAAAGGCAGAGCTTGGGCCTCATTTGTCCTGGGAAGAACACTGCCAGTGCCCAAGGGAACCTTTGGCCCTGTCCATCATTGTCCAGTCAGGTGAGAGGTACCCTGGGACCAACAACTACAGGCAAACAGGGATCCACAGCCTGGCAGAGCCCAGGCAGCATTTCCCCACCCCAGAAAAGCTAAACCAGCTCATGACAGCTCAGTGCAGAGCGCAGGCAGCTTTGCAGAGCTGCCAGCACACCTTTCTGTTCTTCACTCTGCTCTGCCATTTGCCCAGGGGTCCCCAGAGACCTTCCTTCCCCTCTGCTGAGGAGCCTGGCCTGGGGCTCAGAGACTCTGGGGGAAGGAGGAGAGAGACCAAGATCCATCCCTCAAGATAATGAGATTAATAAGAGGTCAGATTCCTCCTCTGCCTTACAGCATCCACCAGGGGCTTATTTCCAAGTGCTTCTCTGCAACCAGGAAGAGTAGAAAACCTACATTTTCACCAAAAGCTGACTTTCTTCCAAGTTTCCAGGAAAAAAAAAAAAAAAAAAAAGCCCAACCAAATACATAAGAGCCGTTAACTGCAGCCTCCCGTTCTTTATTGTGAAAGAGGCTTGAAATCCAACTCTGCAGGTTGTCTCTCTCCCCCTGCTTTGGGAAACAGCTGGAATGCCACAGGAGAGTGCACAGCTGGAGCTGGCAGAGCCTTCCCTGCCACCAGCAACAGAGGGCCTGGTTTGCCCCACAGGAATCTGCAACCCCTGCAAAAAGGTGCCCCGAGAAAGGCTCCCGGGGGCAGCTCTTACCTGAGACAGAGGGCGGGCAGAGCTGCTGCGCTGCGCCTGCTCCGGGATGCGCCACTCAGGACATCGTGGGAGGACATAGAGCCATTCCTGCATCACCAGGGGCTGCATCAGAGCTGATGGTCATGGGGATGGAGCACCTGAAAAGCAGCATTACAGTCCCTGGGTCAGCCTGCACCTCCTCACTGAGCTGACCCCCTTCCCAGCTGCCCTGAGCGCTGCCTCCGTGGCAGCTGGAGACTAAAAGGAAACATTTTTTAATTTAATATACTTCTACTAGTGTTGCAGTCTTGTTCCATCTAAACATCCAACTCTTTTTTTTTTTTCCACCTGGCTATTCAATTTGCTCTATTGATATGCTGTAAGAAAGTCCTACAGATTGATTATATTGCACTTTCAGCAAAGGTTGGGTTTCTTGAATTGTATAAGATGCCCATGGCTTAAAGGAAGGGAGAGAGGATCCCGCTGTCATGCCCACTATTCTAGTTTTGGTTAAGATAACATTCACTTCCTTCCTAGCAGGTGGTACAGTATGGTTTTTAATCCAGAACAACTCATGTTTAGACAGAACAGACATATCCCCATAACAGAAAACATCTTCAAACATATTTTTTTGTTTTATATTCAGAAGGCAAATTGCCTAGAGCCCCAGCTTCATGTGTCCCATACTGTGAGCTAGCTTTTTACGAGTTTTTGCTCATTATGAGCTACCAAATTCCCTTCATTATCTCCATTTTTGAACTACATTACCTGTAAATCCAGTCAGCAGTAGCCCCTTGATTATTCTTTGGATCAGAAATGCGACCTCTGGTCACAATGCTGCTGGGTTGTGCTGTTTGGACCCTACATGAGCTAAAATAGGGATTTATTTCTTTGCCAGAACCATCACAGCTTTACAGAAAGCCATGAGAAATAAAGCCCAGAGAAAATTTGGTGACTGCTTTCCTACTTTTAGAAGGTAAAAATCACCTGTTCCAGCAGAGAGAGCTTGTGTCAGCGTGGAGACGAGGCTGCTTTCAGGGGAATGAGTGATGCTGATGGAAGAAGGTTGTTGGCTCCTTCACCCCCAGCTCAGCTGGACAGCTGGGGGGAATCTTCCTGCTTGGCCCTGGCAGGGCAGGAGCAGGCAGCACATCCTGCACTGACAGCAGCCACTCTGGACAGACGGATGAGGAGAGGAGAAATCCCCCCGGCCCTGTGCACGCTGCCCATCTCTGACACTTTCACATCCCTCACTCCCCTGCCTGAGCCTTCACTGCCTCTCTCCCCTCAATTACACACATTAAGAGATTATCCTGTCATGATTTTTTTTTTTTTTAATCTCTTAGTGATTTTTACAGCCATAATTCTCTCCCTTTCCGGCAGAACAGCCTGTGCTGAGCTCTCCAGCAGGCTGACACTCCAAGGTCTCGTCCTCTCCCTCTCCTGCCCATTAGCACCAATGAACACTGCAGGCTGTGTATCCCTGCTCCTTTCCCCATGCAGGCAGGGGATTATGAGGGGATTATGAGACCCACATCAATAATTATAAATTCCAGTGTCTTCAAAGCCTCCCCAGCCTCTTGGGGCAAAACCACCACACCCAATTCCAAGAGCACAGAAGATTTCTGACAGAAGGTTACACCACCTCCTTTTCCTCCAGTGCTTGTGCCATTTGGGCTTTGTTCCTCTAAATGCCCTCTGAATGACACTCAGTCTAGCCGAGATACAATTCTCAGGGTGTGGAAAGTCATTTTCCTCTACCACAGGAATGCCACCGAGCTCTTCCCCAGGGCTGGGAGATCCATGGCTTTTGCCAGTGAGGTTCTGTGATGTCTCACTGTAGTTGCCATCCTGAGGCCTGGGTTTTTCTGTGAGACTGCAGTGATGTTTGCTGGCCAGAGAGCTCAGCCAGCCCTCCAACACCACACACACACAGGGGCTCTCTGCCCTTGGTCCTCCCAGCACAGGCTGGCCCCTTGTTCCTGCCACCAGCACTGCACAACAGGAGCAATACTGGGAAGGTCACGAGCTCTGCTCTGACAGCATTTTGCTGAGTGACAGATCTGCATGCACAGGGCAGGGGCAGCTCTGGGACAGGGCTGGGTAAACCTCACCCTGCAGGTATCCATGTGCAGGACAGGGAGGGTTTCCTGCCAGCACCATGGAAATAAGGACAGCCATGGCTGCACCTCCTGAGTGCTGAGCTCCTTGAGCTCCTCCAGGGGTGACAAAACCCATCAGGACACAGATGGCACAGGGAACTAAAGCCTGTCCAAGGCAGCAGTCACAGAACAAGCTGAGTGCCAAGCAAAGGGCACTACCCAGCCATGTCCTGTGCAATACCTCGCTGCCACAAACACCAAAGTAGGTTGGAGGGCAGGGGCTCAGCTGCCCTTTGCCTCTCTGCAACAGCAAAGACAAAGCCCAGAGGTAGAGAAGCCAGATAATGTGGAACTGACTGAGCTGCACAGCAGCCAGCACAAAGGAGGATGTTCAGGGGGAGAGAGACACAAGCAGGCAGAGAGGCACGTCTGCAGGCAAGCCAAGAGCTCCATATGACCCCTTGCCAAATTCCCTGCTATTGCTGGAACCAGGCAAGAAGAAATGCTCTTGATCTGCTCTGCTTCTCTGCCGAGGCACACAAAACAGCTCCAGTTCTGGCACTCCTACTTCAGTGCTTCCATACAGCTCTGTGTCTGGGCACTGCAGCATGTGGAGCAGAGAGTCTGTGGATGCTTCCTGGCTAAATTCCTATTCCCTGATGCCTGCGCCTGTCAAGAGCCAAACCTGTGATCCACTTTGCCTCTCCCACACCACCATTCAGCTTCTGCACTCTTCTGCACTCTGCTTTAGGCTGGTGCTGGAGACCCAGCACACGACAGCCAATGTCCAACATCACACAAACCAGATTTAAGCTCTGACAACAAAAACTATCATCCCCACAGCCTACTCCAAGCCTCTACTTGAAAAGGAGTTGAGGGATCCTCCTCTGGAGGACTCAGGGAACAACGTGGTCAGGCTGTTCAAACAGGTACAAAGTGAGCTTGGTCCCCTGGGCACATCTCTGTGCAAGCACAACAAACATCAAGGCTCAGGTGAGCAGAGGCAGGTGAGAGTTTCCAGAGGTGGACACCACAGGGAGCAGCTGTAGAGTCACCATGGAGCAGGGACTGGAGCTCTGCACTCACACAATGCACACAGCAAGGAAAAAAACCTCTTCCCCTGATGTTTCTCACCTGGTCTTTGCTGGAGGTGCCACTCCAGGCACAAAGGAGGTCAGATCAGTCTTCAGAAGGATCAGGTACAACCTCATTGCCTGGTACTGTTCTGCATCCTCCCCCCAAGAAAAGCACCCAACACTTGCCTCTGCTCTCAGAACACCCTAAGAAATGAAGCAGTGCATGTTCCACAGGGCTGTGTTACAGCTTCCAAACACTTTAGGACCAAGCCACTACCAAGAAGAGACCTCGATGATCCTCTAGTTGAAAAATGAGAAAGCCAAAAATCTGGATTTTAAGCCCTCATTTCAACAGTTGAGTGCTTGGGCATTAAAGTGTATTTAAAACCAAAATAATTGTCTTTTTTCTCTTCCTAAATGAATGGCACCTATTACAATTCAGCACTGGAGAACTTCACTGCTTTCCAGGCAGTCTGACAAAGGCAGCTGGAATAACTTTTCTTCAATCAGTTCTGCTTCAGCTCTGCCACACAACTCAGGGATCTCTGTGCTCTCTCTGCTTTCCAGACCTGCTGCAGCAGCATCCCTGGCTGGCTGGAGGCTGTGTCCCAGCTCCTGCAGCACCTCTGCTCCATCCCAGCCAAAAGGAAGGTGACAGCTGACCACCAGTGAACATGGTGCACAGTACTCTCCAACTTTTGATGGATGATTTGTTTAAAATCCTCCTGATACAAACCCATATCTGAACTCTCCCAAACATTATTCACCCTGCAGCTGACCCTAAAGAAAACCCCCAGGATTAGAAACCTGTCACAGGAAGCAGAGTGTAATGTCAGATATTGAATTTCCATCTCTCTACCACATATAACAGCAGCACACACAGCATACAGGTCAAGAGGTCTCTCAATCACACAGTTTGTGCTTTGAATTGCTAATTTCCTCCTAAACATTCTTTCCTGAAACTTTCCACTTCAGGTCTTGGCCTATAAGGAAAAAAATATGGGAACATCTCGAGGTAAGGCAGCTCAGCTCAGCCTTTATCCCACGAGGAGAGTGGAAATACAAACATGTTCCCTGCTGCTGGAAATGTTAATGACTTTGTTGTTGTTTAACTTACTGTACAGAGAAGTAATAACATTTTAGCTCAGCATGTTCAGCGTCCTTTAAGGGGAAAGGTGGGAGGCTTGTGGATATTTTGGAGTTCAGCTCCCATGTAGATGCTAACAAAGGCAGCATTCCCAGGCTGACAGACAGCAGGACTCCCTCGACAGCTTAACAACACATCCTGCTTCAGCAAAAAATTATTTTTTGCACTTGTAAGTAAATAATTGAAGCCTGAGATTGAGGGCCAGACGACCTACTTCCCAAGACCTCACTGGTCAAGGTTTGGTGAGAGAGAAACAACCTTTGTCCCACTGGGATCAACACAAAAACAACACAGTTCCCTCTCAGAGCGTGGGCCCCTAATCTCCATCTCTTTACAAACCCAGAATAGATACCCAAACACACTCCCACAAAAAATCATCCCAACATTCTCCTGGTTGTTCTGTGCCCCTGTGTACCCTGAAAGGGGACTATCAGCAGTCTTCCACATGTGGAAGCATTTCCAACCCCAGCAAAATCCCAGAAACCAAAGTTACCACTGGGCTTCACACTGCACTTCCACCAAAGAACCAGGTTCCCTCTACTAATTAAAATGAAGGGTGCTTCAATTAATCACCTGTTCATAAGAAGTAACATGAAACCTTTGCTGTGTCTGGTAGTGAGCAAGCAGCACAGAAGATGTCTGTGAAGTGAGGACACTCACATCTCATGAGCTCCTTTCTTAAATGGCCACCTGGACCTTGAGCTCATAACCAAAATGTTATTTTATTCACTGGAGAAACAGGTACCACACATCTTAATAAGGAAGCAGCATCCTTTCCCCTGGCTCACTCACTCTCCATTTTCTCAAGTAACACTCACACAATCTCAAACTGAAAAATTTCATCAGTTGGCTTTGCACTAGGAGATTGTGATGATGATGTCCCCACCTCACCAGGTGAGTGTGGGTGTGTGCCCACAACATGGTCACGCAGAACTGACTACCCCTCTCTCTGCTCAAAAATAACTTATGGGATTTCTTTTCAGGAAGATTGAAAAACCTAAATTTCTCTTTGCATGTCGTTTCAGACTCCCAGCTGGGTTTTAAGTTGCTCTCTCTAAAGCTCACTTTTTCCTAGGAACTCTTCCCATCTCTGAGCAGATTAAAGTACTGAAATAATGACTCAAGCAGGCAGAGGACCCAGCTGTGAGCCCACAGCCCTGCTGTGCTGGACACAGAGAAACTGCTGCCTGGTGGACCTGACAGAGAGAAGGAGCAGCAGAAGGGCAAGCAGCAACCTCCCCAAAGGGACAGCAGAACTGGGGGGAAATCAGTTGCTTCATGACTGAAAGAAGGCTGCACCAAGCATAAAAATTGAACACATCCCTTCAGAAACGTGGCTCCTGTAGCCCTGGAACCTGCCAATTTAAACCAGTAAAAACCTCAAGCCTTGTCTTTGCCTTTCTCCTCCAAGCACATGAACTTTCCCTTCCGTGCTGCTGGAAGCAGCAAACAGGTTTTGGTGCATTGTGAAAAGCACATCATCCATTTGCCACGCTGTCTAACTGATCAACAGCAGTGGGAAGAGCACACCCACACTCAGTTATGATGGCCAAGGTAATGCTGCTGACTCCTGCCTTCCCTGGCACTTTGCTTCTCATTCTCACTGTAAAGCTGGCACCTCCTTCTCTAAACTGAATACTCTGCCTTGCCCCCAAGGCCGTCTCTATAATAAACTCCCTGCCAAAGCACAAGGTTCTCTGGCCTTCTGAGGCCATGAATTTTATGACCAGGCTGTGTGCCCCATGGAGTCACATTTCCTTTCCCTACTCGAGAAATATCAGAGTGACCTTACTCTCATGCAAAGGGAAATGGGATGGAGCTATTTTGGCTCAATTCCGAAAAGATTAGTTTAATCTTTATACACCTATGAAAATGAGAGTTTTCTGGTCAGTATGTCTTATTTCATGACACTTCTAATTCCCCTTGTATGCTTTTATTGTAGCCATCCAGGCTAAAGTGGAAGCCTTGAATATATTTCTCAAAACATGATTATATTAAGAAATTCACCTGATGTCTCCAGAACTCAGGACTTTTGTTTGAACCCATTCATTTAACCCCTTCCCTGTCTCACTTTGTTTAGTTTTGCAAAGAGCCACTCCAACCTGAGCAGCCCCATTCACAGTTACAGTGCTGGCCAGTTTTAGAGAGCAGCATTGATCTGTCTCAGATATTTATCCAGAGACAGATCACCTCATTTCATCTCCTTCAGCTGACAGAGAGCACCTGAACACAGCATCACATCACAGCTTCCAGTGCTTCCCCTCCCAGCACTCCAGGCACCCACATTCCTGGACACTGCTGCAAAATGAGGCTGTGGTCCAGCTCCTTTCCAGAGTGCCACCACATCCTTGCTGTCTCCAGAACCCTGCCTGCACAACTCTCAGAGCAGCAGGGAAAGCAGCTTTCAGCACGGGGAGCTGGCAGGGGAGGGTGTGAGATGGCACCAGAGCCACACAGGGGTGCCAGGAGAATGGAAACCCTCCCAGCACAGCTGAACCTTGTGGCTGGGACCTCACAAGGGCACTGTGGTCAGGCAGGAAAGGTCATTAATGAGAATAATCAAGGAAGAACTCTCACAGGTCCAAGCTAGAGAGGTGAGCAGCAGCAGGAGACGTGTGAGGGACCTTGGATTAGGGCACAGGGAAAACAAACTGACAAAAAAAATTGACTAGACCTTTTTTTTTTTCTTTCCCAGCACTAAAACCCAAAATACAAACAAACATTGGTTTCTCCCAGAGAAAGCACGGCATTTAAGGGCGTGGGAGCAATTGCTCCACACCCCTGTCACTGCACATGGGCAGTATCAGCATTGAAACCCCACAAATACAATGCTGCCACTTCCACCAGTGGACCTCCACAGCTGGGATGCTGTGCTGGAGGGAAGGCTGAAGGAAACAGGGCTGGACTGGAGACCTGTAATAATCTGCGAGACTAAATCTTGAGAAACCACAGCCCAGGCTGTCCTGTCTGGCAGGGAGAGGGAGGCAGAGTGCTGAGCCCTGGGGAGCAGGAAAGGTCCTGTGCGTCCTGCAGGCAATCCTGCGGTCGGTCAGGGCTGCCTGCATCCGAGGGAAGGTCAGTGGTGGCAATATAAACCCTGGAGAGGGGAGGAGGAGGAGGAAGGATGAGTGAAAGGAGCTGGGGAGAGGCTGGGGGAGGGGAGGGCGGACACATAAAGGAGCAAGGCTGGACCGTGCAAGGTGGTGAATGGGAAGGGCAGACCTGGCATTGTGGGCTGATCCTTGCTTACTACGTGGGGAATATTTGGGTGCCTGCCTTGCCCTGCTGCCTGATCCTCTCAGGAAGATGCTAGAAGGCCACCATGCACCCTGCCCGGAGCAGCCCGGGCGGAAACACTGTAAATAAACCTCCAATGTGCAAAGCATCAAAGCCGGTGAAACCGGAACGCCTCGGGAATCCGCATCCCTAACTGGTCCTTAGCCTCTCCCTTGTGGAAATGGTCTTGGCCACCTCTCCTGCTCTCACCCTGACACCCTTCTTTTCTTCTCTGCAAGTTTCCTCACCCGCACATGCATGGGCAGCGCTGCTGCCGCGAAGGGACACACACGCACCCCCCAAAGAGCGCATTTCCCAGCTTCAACCATCCGCCCAAATTCTGCCCCTTTTCCAGCCCCGCTTGGGGACACAAATCTTGTCGTGGCCTACCTTGCGAGTCCGCCAGCTCTGAGACGGGGGCAGCGGGCTCCGGGAGCGGGCAGAGGGGCTGTGAATCAGCACACGAGTCCCTGTGACAGGGATGCATGCTGAGGCTCAGCACCGCTGCCTCTCCTCCTCCTCCACCGCCCCGGCTGCTGTGTTGCTATGCGATCACATCACCGCCAGCAGCATCTCGCCGAGCCTCCAAAAGAGATCTCCCCTTGGCTCGGCAAAAGGCGGCGGGGAAAGCAAGGACGAGCCCACCGAGTGCTTTTGGAGAGCTCGGCCAGCGATGGATCCGGAGCACGGTTGGGAGAAGAGTGGAGATGCCAAAGGCAGGCGCGCACGGGAGGAGGAGGAGACAAAATACACATGGAGAGAGGGGGGAAAGAAAAGGGAGGAGGGGAGATGTGCAAACACACAGAAAGAGCCGTGGTCTGACCTCTGGAGACTTGACACGGGCTGCTGGGCTCAGCCACGCTTGGCACTGCCCGCCGACATCTCCCACCGCCTCTCGGGGCTGCCGCCTCTCATTTTGGGTTAGATATGGCCACGCGTGTGCTGCAAAATGCCAGACACATTCGCCTCCTTCCTTACCCAAATTGTGGTTATCCGATTTGATAATTTAAGAATAGCCCATTTTAAAATTAAAGGAGCAAAAATAGGATTATCGCTTAATTTCGGATGTGCTTTCTATTCTTCTGAGAAAAGAAGAATAAGTAAAGGAAAGAGGCAATTCTCCAGGCTGGGGAGATTCTTTTAAATGTCAGGGAATCTTTTCTCAGCTCACAAGAAACAGGAGGATTTGAGCTGCTAACTTGGATGAGGACACAAACAAGCACAGAGTTGGGATTTTGTTCCACAGATAACAGTTTACTGCTCTTCAGATCATTCCACCCAAGGATTTCAAACTGCTCAAATCACCAAGTGATGTTATTTTCATATAACACAAAAAGAAACAGAATTAAATTACTTATGAGAAAGAGGATTCAAATGTAATCCCAGCTCTGTGTTTTCAGCTTTAGACCATCTCAGCCTCTCCATGGGAAAATTAAAATCCAGGAAATACAATATTTCTGATCCTTGTCAGAAGAGTCTTTAATGAGTCTTGCCCCATTTTTTCCCTAGAGTTGACAGAGTAAAGATGTTAATTTTCTGTTGACACAGTTATCCAGAAATATCAGTGCAGTTTGTAAACATTTTCCATTTCTATACTTATTCCCCATCTCAGGTGCATCTCAAAATGCAGGTTCACTTGACTGACTCAGACCCAGCAAATGTAACAACTCCACTACATTCCTGAGAAATCACTTCTGGCCAAGCCAGCAATGCAAATAACTGACAAACTCTGCAGCATCACAAGGCCTCCTGTGGGTTTAAGGATGATGGTCAGGAGCTGGTGCTGCACAGAGGGACAGTCCCCAACCCACCCCAGGGCTGTGCCCAGCAGGGTGGGGAGCCCACCACCACCTTTCAGCCACTTTGGGCACCTTACAGAGCGAAACTTAAATCCCACACCATGGGGATGTGAATGGATCAGAAGCTTTTCTAGGTCATGAATTTAAACATGGAGAAGGTTTAAAACTCAACGTATANCAAGGCCTCCTGTGGGTTTAAGGATGATGGTCAGGAGCTGGTACTGCACAGAGGGACAGTCCCCAACCCACCCCAGGGCTGTGCCCAGCAGGGTGGGGAGCCCACCACCGCCTTTCAGCCCCTTTGGGCACCTTACAGAGCAAAACTTAAATCCCACACCATGGGGATGTGAATGGATCAGAAGCTTTTCTAGGTCATGAATTTAAACATTCTTGGGTTAAATAAGGAGAGGTACAAAGTTGATCTTGTGTAAAATATGTTTGAGAGAGTCCTCAAGAAACCAGTGAGCTCCTTGTGATGGTACCAGCTACAGCCTGCAGCAGGTGGGTGGCTGACCCTAAGGAAGTTCTCTTTTCATCCTAGATGGGTGCACCAGGAGTTGGGAGCAGAGCACAGTGAGGCACAGAAAACTCATGTAACTACACTGAAAGGAGATTTTAAAATAGCAGCCTCCTTATAGGTGATTCCAAAAGGAGCAACACTGAATACTTCGAGTACCGACCCAAGAATACTTATTCACTCCACACCTTCTGCTCTTAAAAGCTTCCTCAATAGCTTCTGCTTCCACAATCAGCTGTACTGATGCAACACAATCCCTCCTGGAAAGCTGTCTTTAGACCAAAAAACCCAGATATGGATCAGAAGACAAAAATGAGCAGAGACTCTACTGGGCTATTTTTGTGCTCACACACAAATAATAATCTTGGGTTAAATAAGGAGAGCAAGGGGGAAAATAACAGCAGAGTCTGGGAGGGCTGTCCAGGCAACTCCAAAGACACCATTCTCCAGAGAGACACGACCAAACCCGATGGCAGCATGTGTCTGTCACCACCAGCACCTGTAAGGGACATGACAACATGGATAAACATATCAAGCCAAGTTCCACATGCACACAAGACAGACATCAGCACAGAGATGTGAACAGACAGCATGAACCACAAAAACAAGGTGCTTTGCAGTACAAGCATTCTGAATTATTGATTGTTTAAATGCAGCAGAGAAAAAAAAATCTCTTGTGTCAGTTTAGTTTAAATTATGAGGCAAACCAGAATCGCTGCTGGGAAAGTCGCTTCCAGACTGGGAAGATCTTCCCAAGTCCTCCAATACTTTCTGTTTTAAGGATATAATTAGGGCAAAGAGAGGAGGAATTTAGAACTCAAAGGGAATGAGGGAGACCAACTCGGATGTGTCATAATTGCAGTTTTCACATAAGCACCACAACTTTTTTAAGTGTATGGGAAGATTTCTGAGATGAGAGGCTAAATTTGGTGTGCTTTGAGTTCTGAAGAACTTAAGCCAAAAAAATCTCCCAAGGAACTCCAAGAGCTGAGCTTCCAGAAGATACAGTGGTACTTACTTTATGTATTCCCCTAATGAAACATTTCAGACATTTTATGTTTTATGAAATAGCAAATATGTACTAGAGAGAGAGAGAGAGAGAGAGAGACACTGACAGTATTTTTAGTTTGAAAGTTTTAAAAGCTAGAAATAAGGGCTGTGTCTGCTTTCAGCCTAAATTCTGTATCACATTCTCCATACACAAAGCCATTATTATTAATCACTTGTAAGCTGGAATATCCATGACACTAATTATTCTTGCATTACCAACCAAACAAAAACATTACCTAAAATTCTGGCATTCACATTTTCAACATAAAGCTTCAGGGTTCAAGATAATTAAAGGCTATTACACTTTTCTTCCCATAAGTTCCCACCAATTAACTTTATCTTCTAAAATAGTCCTTGTCACAGTGAATTGGTTCCCAAAATGTGCAGTCTGACTTTGAAACATCACATCTCCTGAAAGAGAAAGTTCATCTCTCTGGTACAAAACAGAAAGTATTGTTACCATCCTTTGGAAACTTTGGTACATTATTTCCCTTTCATAGTAAAACTCAAATTTATTCATTTATCCCAATTAAAGCGTTTTAGAGAATGATGCTTCACCCAGGAACAGAATGTAGCCTTATCCTTGTTAAAAAGAGAATATGGGCAGACAGCAAGAAGAGCACTTTCCCTAGAGCCATACACCCACAGTCCTTGTGGATCCATCTGCTGAAGAAGAGTTTGGAGAAAGGCTTGTGAGCCAGGACAAGGTCCATTATGGCTTGAAGAAATCCAGTTTCTCCCCAAAAGCCTACAAATCATTGTTTTCCTATGACACAGGGCTCCCTCACCTGGGTCTCCCCTTAATTAAAGCATTAGACAGGACTGGGTTCTCTCACAGCTGCCCACATCCACACAGCTGTACCTCTGTTTTGATCTGGGATCATTGATCTCAGTGGTTGTGCTGTTCCTACCTGGGAAGGGGAACAGATCTTGCACAAAGGACAGACCTGCCCATCAATTCCAGTACATTAGACAGGCCAGCAGGCTTGGGAGCAGAGCACAAAGAGCCTCGCTTCAACAAGAAGGAACAAAACTACAATTAGAGCCCTGAGAAAATAATTTAGTTGACTGCATATTGTACCATCCTGGGGGGCTTTTTTTGTTTGCTTAAATAACTGATATCAAATAAATAACTGTACCTCTTTTGCTAGCATCAATAAGCACAAAAACCTTCCCAGAGCAGATTCTACCCTGCTGAAAGCATTTAGAAAAACAGCAGGGTACTTTCTAAACACATGGTACACCTGGGGTGAGAGAGAAGAATGGGCAGAGAACTGATACAAGCAGACAGCTGCCATGCACTCAAACAGAATCAATCCCCCTTTTCATTTGTTCCCACACAGGCCTTGAAATGATTCCCCCAAATGAGAAATAGAGGCTATAGGAGAGGAAGGAAATCTTTTCAGAGCAGCAAGTGCCAAAACAAACAAGGGTGGGTATCAAAAAGAA
Organism: Pycnonotus jocosus; assembly: GCA_013400435.1. Classification (NCBI taxonomy): domain Eukaryota; kingdom Metazoa; phylum Chordata; class Aves; order Passeriformes; family Pycnonotidae; genus Pycnonotus; species Pycnonotus jocosus. Next base: position 108,980 of record VWYP01000394.1, read on the forward strand.
TTTGGGGGAAGAGATGGAGAAAGAAAAGAGAAAGGAGAAAATGGTAGAAAAGAAAGCAAAAGCATGCAGGAGAGGAGGGTAAGGCAGACAAGGCAGATTTCAGGGGCTGTTTTGTTCTTCAAAAGCTGCCAACACGTTCACAATGTGCTTTCCATCCCCCTCCTTATTTACTGGGCCGTGCACTCAAAGGAGCAGGAAAGCAATCACACAGGAGCTGCTGAAGATTCACTTGGACACAGAACAGAGGTGCCCTAAGAGAAAGGAAACTGCTTAGTGATCCGTGCACAACAAAACCTGATGGGGATGTTACAGGCCCAGAGAGAGAGAGAGACAGAGAGGGCTGGGAGGAAACCTGCAGAGAGCAGCCTCTTCCTGCAGAGATCACACTCCCAGGCTGCACAGACACTGGAGCAGAGCAAGTCAGACTGCACGGGGATACAGCTGCACATAAAAATACACATTCACAGCAGAAGCTTATCCCTGAATTTTTCAAAGGGAGAGCCCAAAGGATTTGGGCAGAGTGTAAAATTTTTCAAAGTATCTGTTGCAATTTGCAGCCTAAAATCCAGCGCCCGAAGCTCAGGAGCTCAACCACGTTACAGCGACTTAAATATCCCATGACTGAGGCTGTGCTGCAACAGCCCATCCTGTGTCACGTTTCTGGCAGGTACCACAGCTTGCCTGATGCATGTTCACTCATTAAACTGCAGAATGGGATCACACCTCAGCCTACAGACTTCTAAACACTGTCAAGGTTAAAATGGTATTTAGAGGCTGTGTAGGTACCTGCAGCTTTTTTTTTTTCTTTTTTTTTTTTTTTTTAAGATCAACTGTTTTGGTTTCTACATTTTGCAAGGGCGAGCCTGGAGATTAAAGCCTTTTTTTTAAAAAAAAAGTCGTTATTACCCTCTGTTATGCAGACTTTTTACTCCTACAAGACAGGAAGCTGAGAGGCAGAGAGGCATCCTTACAAGGTACACACCTTGCAGAATGTTATTTATGTACTTCAGCACCTCCCTTGCCAACTATAATTACTTGGACAGGTCTAACAGCTACCTACAGTTCTCTCAGGAATCCTGTGCCCAAAAAAGTGCTAAGGACATAAAAGGCATTCTTGGTCACAAGTAAGGTTTGGTGGCATCCAGCCTTCATCAGACCATAATTGTTGCTTCCATTTCAAAAAGCAGAGCCATAACAAGGGAAACCCATGGGTACAACATAAATCATCATTCCTGGAAGAAAATACTTGAAGACTTTGTTCTTTCAAGACATTCATCATCCAGAGCAAGTTTTTTACCAAGCTCTGTTGTTTTTTATCCAGACTAGATGCATCCTCTGACTAAAGAGCACATAAAGAGCTCCCTCACTCTCTCACACTCTCTCAGGAGCCATGGAGCTACAAATCAGCCCAGAGTGTATTATTAATGACAAGTTATCAGAAGATCTAGGACAAGAGCCAGGCAGGAGTTTCACCGTGCTGTAATTCTGTGGAAAAAATGAACCCTTTGCCAGGTCAGATCCCACAGTTTCCCTTGTTCCTGTCTCCACTGTGCACAGATTTGTGATAAGCCATTTTGTCACAGCAGCCAGGAGCTGATTACCCTGCCCTAGAGGCCTCACAACTGAGCTTTGCCTAAAAGACACAGGTAACAAAGTGAGGAGACATCGGGCAGAGGCACAAAAATCTCAAACATTGTATTAAAAAAGGCCAAGTGAGTTTTACTTTGCTAGCAGTTAAATGTTATTAGAAGAGTCCAGGAGCACCCATATTGGCAGTTGTTAGGGCTACAGTACAAGCCTCACAGATTGAATTTTCTGAGTGGTTACAGCTGTACCACCTTCTAAATCCTTGGGTCCTGATTTATTCATGGCATTAGGAATGCAAAATGCAAGCAGAGGGAAGTAGGCCAACAAAAGAATAGAAAGCAGGGATACAGAGGAACCAGTTTCTTCATTCCAGCTGAAAACAGGTTGAAATTATTAACTCTTTCAGTGCAAGCTGTCTCTGAAAGGGCAGTAGACTCTGATGCATAAAAATGCACAAATGAATCTCTCACCACAAAATAAAAATTATGAACAGAAACACAAAGCAAGCATGGCTTCAGAAGAAGAATTTGGATTAACTCTAGCCCAAGGCATTTGGATTTTCAGATGCATAATGCTCACTGTGTCTGATAGGGAGGGGTTAATGGCTTTGGTTCTGTGAACTGGGGACCAGATGTTCAGCTGGTGCAACTCCACATAGCTCCATTAGAAATTAGTGGAGCTGGGGCTGCTTTCCCCAGACAGGATTCTGGCCCAGTACTTTGAAATCCTATTTAATATCCACTCAGAGATCTGTTCAAAGGGAGAGGCCTTACTTTTTGAAATCAGCTAAAAAGCTACTAGCAATGCTACAGGATGCAGCTAAACTGAAATGGCCACTGCCATGGCCTGTTTATGATATTACAAAACCCCTAAATCAAAACCCTGTAGGAGCCTTGTGACAAATAACACCTCAAGACAATTGTTTCTTTTACAATTTCATAGTGTCCATCTACCTTACACTGGGCAGAAACAGGCATGAGAGGTAAATCACTCATTTGTCACTTACCAGGAAATGGATGGGTCTTGACTATGCCCATTTTTATCCTCAGAGCAGCTGTGGTCAGCCAAGTCTTTGAGCACATGCTCTTAACAGAAAATGGTCTGCAAAATTTGCTGGGATGACTCAAATGCAAAGAGCAAGCAGGGGAAAAAAGATAAGAAAAATAGAAAAGGTACAGCAGCACATTCCTCCCTAAAAGGGCCATTCTTCCACTCAAGTGCAATGCTACTCAGAAGGGAAAAAGAGAAGAAAAATGTCCAAATGTCAAAAAAGGTGAGTTATCACAGCATAAAGAGGTTAAAGGTCATCTCTAGTGCCCAATAATACCAGGCACTTTTTTGCTGCATGGGATGGATTTTAAACAGGCATCCTGTCCAACAAAAACAAAAAAACAAACCTGACATTAAAATCAACTTATCTGTCCTGGTGTTGTAGTTCTGCAACTCTAAGTGCCCAGCCTGTGAACTTGAATGTCAAAACTGTGCACAGTTTGCTTAAATACTTTCACATCACAGGGTATAATAAAGACCTGTGATGCTGCAAATCTTCCATAACATGATTCTGTGTTTTCTCAACCAAATACCAATGGAAAACTGATCTCAGGGACCAGTAACTGTAAAACAGAGTGTGTTTGATGTGTGTAAATGTATTTAAAGGAGCTTGTAGCAGAATCCTAGGGACTGCAGTGCACAGCCTTTCCAGCATAAATGGAAATAACACTTCCAACATCTTTTTGAAGGTAGCTTCACAGAGAAATTATAAAACTTGTTATATGTTAGAGTCACATATTAAAACATATCCACTTGGAGAACTTTTAATATGTGGAGTTTCTCCTGTTGAAAAAATATAATCAGGGTTTTTAAGATCTGTTTCTCTTGACAAAAATTGGCAAGCAGCACTTACACTACTTAGGATAACACAGATGAATGAGAAGGGCAACACTTTAGACATATTAACCAGAGGTACTTGAGCTGAGAACTCTGATACTCAAGCAGTCTGATTTTGAGGGGATGAAGAAAGCAGACATCTTGAGTGGCTCCAGGGTCACTCTCAGAACTGATTCCTTTACTGAATCAAAGTACAGATTATTCACAATGCAAAATTCAGCATTATCTAACCCAACTCCCAAGTGGTTACAATCTTGTTTTACAGCAGAAAAAGAAAGTTCATTCAGATTTTGAAAACCTCAGTTCAGCTTCTCTCAGCTTCTACTCAGACTTAAAGTGAAATGACAGGAGAAGATTTACATTTTGTAAAGGAGTTTTTTCAAAATGACATTAGAAATATTTTACAGAGCATAAATTATACATATGTATGCAAATACTATACAGCACCTACAGAGAAAGGAAAGTTACATTTGCACTTATTATCAATATAGAACATGGTGAGCTGGTGGCAACACTGTATAAGTGCTCAAATCAATAAACCATCAACTGAACACCAAGTTTTCCAGCTGTACTAGACCATCATTATAACCAAAGTTAGCATAAAAACTGTTCTGTGGGCCTCAAAATGAAAATTCACTTCAGGAAGGTCAGCTTGGTCAGCCTGTTAAAAGTCATACAGGGTACAACAGGGCATTGGGAAACTCACATTGCTCCAATCCAAGACACACCCAGCACCCCTGAAATGCTGATGAAGTTGCTTTTTGTTACCTGCTGCTGAAAAAGGCAAAGCAGGTCAGGGGTCAACATTACTTATAAATGAAGCACCACTGCTCACTATGGTTTTGAGATGGAAAATGTTTGTTTCTCAATCAAAACAGATACTCCAACAGAGAAACACTAGGGTGAAAGAGATGGATGTTACATAACAGAGCTCACCAGCTTCAGACCAGAGAAGTTTAGCAGGGACAAGAGGGGGCTCAGTGTTAATGAAGCAAGCCAGCCTCAACATCTGTGTCTTCACTTCCACGAGAGAGATGTCAGTACAAAAGTGCAAGTAAGAGTAATTTCTCTGTTTCTCTCCTCTGAGGAAGGAAGAATTAGTGACACAGTCTTTTAGAGTCTGCTAGTCTGCTCCAGATGACAGAAGAATCCCAGTGAGTCAGTCCCAGGGTCACGCATCCGCATTCTCTGCTTTGTGGCGAGAGGCCTGGGAAACACGACTGATGCTGCTCTCAATAAAAACCTTCAGCCCCTTCAGCCCTTGGGAGTACAGATATTCCAGGTACCAGTCCCACTTCTTCCCCTGCAAACCAAAGAAAAGAGTCAGGTGTGCAGAACAAAGCTTTACCTTTCTTAAGCCAATTTGAAAAGGTCTGCACACTCTGCCCTCCTGTGGGACAGCATCCACATGTTGTGTGACATCTGTAAATACCCACAGGTGTACAGGGTCCCCTGCTGTTCCCAAATGCCCACAATCACACAATACACATTCTTAGACTGAATCATGATCTTTCTTTAATACTGGAAGTTTTTATAACCCCCCACTTCTAGAAAACAGAAAAGTTTATTGGATTAACAGGGAATGTCAGGAACTAAATGAAGATAGATATTAAAGCCTTCCTTCAATCACTAGTGGTGATTCCTCCAGATCAGGTTTGAAGTGACACAGGAAAGGAAACCAACTGCCACTGTACTTGCTCAGTGGAGGATTCCTGTTCCAAGCTGTAACAAAGGTACACATCTGTCTCAGAAATATAACATGAAGCAGAATTTGTATTATGAATGAGCTTTAAGCATATCAAGAATGTAACTCTCTCTGGAGCCACAGAGAACAATAAACAGCCCTGTCCTGACACTGCACTGACTCATGGAAGAAATACATAAAATCTCAAATCAGAGATACATAACTTCTCAGGTGTTGATGTCCTCTTGTTTGGCTCTTTTAAGAGACTGAATTAAAGCCTAAAGCTGGAATTTTTCCCCTTCCAAAATTTTTCTAGAGCGTTTGTGAGTTTGTTGACACAGCTGCTGAAAACTGTCTGCTTTATTTACTAAAACAAGAAATCTTACCTTAATTAATTTGAAGTCGAAGGTGGTATCGTCAGGACAAATCTTAAGGAAAGAGAACAAAACAATATCAAAAGATAAAAAGTATGTCCAGGATTGCTGGGTCTCTGCTAAGTCCTCTCCTAAATCAGGAAGTGCAGGCATGCAAAGCAATTCAGATTTTTAATCCTGCTTCAGAGGGGGCTTCCAGCATCACACCCTGTGCATAAGTGGCAAGGTAACATCTCTTGCCCTGTGCTGCAGCATTACAGGATAGCAACAGGGAATATTCACAGGTATCTTTATCATTGTCTCTCTACAGTGTCAAAGCTTCCCTTTCAAAACATCAGAAATTCACAATGAGAAGCAAGAGGAGAGAACTGACACTGAGATCTGTGTTTGTGCTCCCCCAGTGCTGCAGAGCAGTGCCCTCTGGTGCTCAGCACTGCTGAGGAAAACGTGTCCCTGCAGCTCAACATTACTTCCTGCTGCTTTAAAACACATTTCTCTTAGCTGCTAAGAAAAATTTCTCCTAGTTCTACAATAGGAAGAGAATGAAAGAATTCCCCACCAGAAGGTTTTGGGGGTTTTTTAAAGGGATTTTGAGGTTGGGTGTTTTTTGGTTTTGTGTTATGGTTGTTGGTTTGTAGTTTGGAGGTTTTTTAAACGTGCAAAACCTACAAAAAAGAATTAGGAACTCGTGTCAGGGAAAGTTTAGGTTGGATATTCTATTCTGTCTATTGATTCTAGGAAGCCTCTGAACAAAAATTACGTGGACAAAAGGTATGAGATATATACAACTTCTTTCCTTGGTCTAACAAAACTGAAACAGCTTCCTTGAGCAAAGACAAAAGCTGAGTTTAATCAGCAGTAAGACACAAACTAGCTTGATTCAGGACACTGAGCACATAAAGGCAAATTTGTCAAGTGTTCCTAACCAGAATTCTTTGCTTCAACTTCTCAGGTGCCCCTTGCTGCATTCCAGGAGTCACACCTACGTTCGCCTCAAGCCTGCCAGGGTTTGTCACAACAATCTGGCATCTTTGTGTAGACCTTGGACAGCCTACAAAACCTGGTTTCTTGGAGCAGCACAGCACATCTTGATACAATAACAGCTCTTGCAAACTGCTCCCTCCACCCTTCAGCAGCTGCACTGAACACATGAGGGCACCCACAGTTAAGAGAACTCCTGGCAGAACTCACACCAGACAAGACATCACCATGTTACCTCTGTACTTGAAGCAGTTACTTGTATTTCTATTTTAATAAGCCATAAAAGCTACCACAAGAGTCAGAAAGCACTGCTGACAAATTCTACCATGAACAGCTGTATATAACTTAACGGTGTATTTCTTGACTTTCTAGAGTTTAAATATTTAGATCACACTATTTTGTAGGGCAGAATGCACCTTTGGTTAAGTTTTTACTGAAGTGTCATTTATTTCATTAATCAGCTATTCTAGTTCTATCTCAAAATTGTCACAAGTACAAATTCACATCCAAAACTGCTACATTCACACATTCAACTGCTTTCATACCACACAAAAAAAGACTTTTCAAATTGTGCCATTGATTTGACAAACACAGAATGCCGCAGCAGCTTTTGAAAGTTGCCTCTACCAGTCAGCCAGGACACAGAGACACTTCTCTAGAGAAACAGTCAAGACAGAGCATCTGGTGCCATGAAAGATCCAAATTTTGGCCTACACCATTACCTGCTGCAGGAATTGAACAGAGTAGCCCATCAAGGCTGGATGATAGACAATGTTAAAGCTGGTTTTGAATTCCTTCACTGCAGTCTTACACAGCAGTTCATCATCCATACGAAGACCTTGAGGATGGATATCCTTCTGGAATACACTTGATGTCCACAGACAGCCCACCATAGCTATTAGGTACTGGTTGTACTCTCGGTATGTCTGGTTACTGAACTTGAACTGCAGTACATTCTGAGGAGAGAAAAGAAAAAAATCCATCAATAACATCCTCAAAGCAGCTGTGTGCTCCCTCCAGTCCTTAAAAGATGGCCATTAGTACACCTCCCCTCAACCCAATTCCTTGTTAAAGTCTGTTCTAGCACATAACAGATGTGTCCACAATACCTTTTTACTCTGATCATTTTCTTTTGCAGCCATCAAGTTGGTTCGATACCTGAAAAAAAAAAAATAGAGGCCTATAAATTTTTACTACATGCCTGTGTTGAAAAAAACTGGAGGAATGTATCAAGAAAACTTATTTCCACCATGAGCAATTTATTGGTGAAAGAGAGACGTGAAAAAGAATTCAAAAGGACTTTATCACTTGGCAGAGTAGGGACATATCTAATAATATTAGTCTCTTAAATTATTCACACATGACCAGTTCTTGCCTGGAATAGTCACATTCATAAATGCAACACACAAGAATGGATATCCAGCCTTAAAATCAGCAGAGAAATGCAGTGTGTTTTTAAGAAGGGAGACTTCCATTCACTAAGCAAAGGAACAGAAGCCACTGGAAGTAATGCAACTTGACAGTTGTTCTATATAATAAGCATTGGCTCTTCTTATTTCCTAGAGACCTTCCTGTCATGTTAATTACCCTGCAGATTCCTTAGAGAAAAAGCCACATGGAGAGCCCTGCACCAGCTGTCAGCTATTGGCCACTCTTCTCCTCAGATGCAGCCACTGGAACTAACAAGGCCAAGAAGTGCAGCCTTGGTGGTGGATCTTGCAGAACAATAAACAGTGCTGTCTTTGGCCTTGCCAGCAGCACGAGGCAGTCCCAAATTCCTGGAGTTTGGAGGTGGAAGAAGTGCTTCCTCCTCAGTACATGACAGAATTTGTAAGGAAAAGCTCAAGTGTAGTAGCCAAAGTATAGGAGTGAGAAGTTGTATAGTTACTACTGTTAATTCCAGTTGGCTGACTTTAGTTCTCGCAAAACAATAGGGAAACTTCTTCCTTCACATATCAAAGATGTGGAAATAATACCAGGAAAGAGGTCAGAATCCTGCTGTTTTGGATAACAGACTGAAAAAAACAGAGTAGGAACTAGAGCTATAAAATCCTTTATCATGAAAGCTGGACACAAGTGGAATTTTTACCTTTGCCTTGCACGGCAAGAAGTAGATCCCAGGTTTTTACTAAGTCTTTTCATCTCCAAAAGACAGAAAGAAGACAGAGTCCCTGCAGCCCACACCTGTTGTAGTACCTGTACATAATGTGGCAGAGCTGATTCAAGTTGACAGAATCCATGCTGAGCAGTGCTGTGTAGAAAACCCCAGGAGGAGGCATTATCAGCAAAGGCAGGTTGTACCTCAGGTACATGTCACACACCTGCAGGAACGAAGCACATCCAGGCTGATTATTACTGCTAAATTAATGATTATTACAAACTCCCAAGGAGGTAAAAGCAACAGAGAGCACAACACTGAATTCCAGCCAGATCCATCAACCTCATCCAGAAAGGAATACCAGGGTGTCTTATGCAAGTGTTGTTATTCATTAGTTTTGTCAATTTTTAATGGACAATTCAGTCACAAATAGATCCCAGAACTATCATTGTTTTTTCAGCTCTTCCCAACCTAAATTGTAGGAGCTATGCTGTTGTTACAGCATGGCTGGAATTCACAATAAGCACAACTACAGAGAGGACATGAAGTTGGAGAATAGACTTAAGGTTATTTGATGCTGTTTAGATTGCCTATAGCACAAACTAGGAAAAAACCCCCACATTTTTAAGGAAACATTTAAGTGGAAAAAAAAGGTTACGTTGTTTGAAATTGAACTGATCACTGTTCTTTTCTTTAAGTCAGCATTAAAAAGCAGGTTATGGCCTACTGTTACTTCTCCTTCTTCAGTTCACCTCTGAATTAAGAGCAACCACTTTTGAGCAGCATATTTAGTTCTACTTGTGGATGCAACAGCAGCTTTCACCTGCAGATCTACCAAGTATATGGAATACTCTGGCATTTAATCACAAAATTCTGTAAACTAGAATGAGGAAGATGTTTCTATGCTCTAGCTTAAAAATGCAAACAGTCTTGGGAGTACTTGAAAAGAAAGACAAAATGACTGGGATACACACGGTGCCATAGAACTCCAGAATGAAGTACATCAAGAACCCAGAATTGTTTTCCAAACGCAGTCCAACAGTAGAGATCCATCCCACAAAGTGAATCAGTTCAGCCACCGTGTCCACTAGTCCAGAGAGGGTGGTGTTCCTGCAGCAAGGACATGGCACAACGTTACAGACACCTCTTTGCAAACAGCAACGTGGAAAATGGTAAAACAAAATTGAACTATATACTTTCACCCCATCAAATACTCAACAACAGACACTTGTTCTTCAATACAGCCAGTAACACAGAGTTATCAGCACCATTATAAACACCCAGCTGTCAGTGTTATGAGGATTTGGAATTCTGGAGACTTCAATTTCCAGTGACAGCAGAAATACTTCTGAAGAAAGACAAAGAACAGGCCTGACAAGGTAGCTTACAATATAGCAGAATCATAACAGCATTAGTAACGTTCTGATTGGTCTTCATGCTGGGTGTTAGGGCTAGACTGTAGATCTAAATACATCAGTGAGCAATGCACAGAGTATGGCTTGCATCCTTTAAAGACAAACTTACAAAGAAGAAAACTCTGAATCCACTTGGATCACGTTGCAATTTAACCAATTCTGCAACAGCTCTTTCAGGCTCTCAAGAAGACTGCACTGCAATAGGCAAAAAGAAATCAGGATGATCACAATTTATGCAAGGAAATAATTCCAGAGAATGCCTTGAGAATTGACATATCCAAGGAAAGGTACCAGGAGTTTCTCAGGAGCAGTGACATAAATGCATGGCCCCTAGAGCTGAATGCGTGTGTTGTATACAGCCTTTCTTGGAGAATGTGAATTTCAAGTAGTGAAAAAACTGCAATCACTTTTAATAAGTAGTTAAAACTGCAATAAAGCAAATGAACTATTGTGTTGAATCTATCAGTTCTTTTCATCTCCAGTGTCCCAGCTTAATTCCAGTCAAAAAAGTAAGGTAGCTTAAAGGCACCAATTTCCTAAAGAAGTTAAACTGTAAGTATACTTTATCCTGTTTCGGCACAGACTTCTCAAAAAGATGTTTCTTATACCCCTCAGACTGCTACACCTAACACAAGTACAGATAGCAGTATCAGCTAGAAGTTAACAGCCATTGTATTCACTTAAATTACCTTAAAGTAAAGAGATGATGTGAAAAAGAGCTTTGCCAGGGGGTCATAGAGATATGACTTAATGTCTGAAAAAAATGAGAAAGCAGTATTGTATCAGTGCACAAATTCCATGCCTCAAGATATCCTCACTGTCCAAGCTCACCCAAAAGATCTGCAGCACATACCAGAGAAATTGGTGGGGGGGATCCAGCTCACGAGTCTGAGGATTTCTGAGCGGCAGCAAACGCCATCCCAAAGAGGAAGGGTCTTATACAGGAACTCTTCACAGGCAGGAAATCCCTCCTGCAAAGCCAGGACATTCAAATTATCATCCTTAGATTATTTTTCCTGCAGAAAACAAGGCCATTTCCAGAATACTGACTTTCCATAGGTAAAGGTATTTTTATCACTTGAGTCAACATCTCAGAAATACTACAGGAAACAGGTAAGTGTCAGAAGCTCTTTAAGGGAAGACTTTGTGAAATCCTTGGCTTCCACAAAACATGCACTTACCTGCAAGAAACATTCTGCCTTGTAGATAGTTTCCAGGAAGCTCCTGAATTCTTCTTCATTTGGGTTATCAACCACACACCAGATGCACTCTGAACAGGAGAGAATACTGTACTTGAATACGAGCACAGCAAGAATGAGCACAATGAGAAACCAAATTCAGTTCTCCCCCAGTAGCTGTTTTAACACTCTATGGTTATCACTGTAAATCTGAATAGCAAAGTACCATTACTGAAAAGCCTCCTTTAGCTCCCTACCTCACAAGATCATGCTAAAGTTCCTACCTTCCTGAAGCATCTGTCCCATCCAATAGTAGAGCCTCAGGTGAATAGATTCATCTTTCACACAATCCAGGTAATGAAGCAATAAGGGGTTTGTTAGCACTGAACCCATCCGGGAAGGAAACTGCAACAGAAGAAAAGAAAGAATTATTCAGTGTTTATATCAATAAACTGCCATAGAATCTCATGTCTAATCTTTTTACCACAAGATCATTCCCAGGACTCATCCACCATCCTCAGTTAGGACTAGATGCTCTGCTAGAATTAGAGAGCTCACAAACTACTCACATATAAACAGGGCATAGAGGAACATCCTTTGATCTCCCCAAAACATCCACCAAGACCTTCCTGAAACTCACCTCTAGACGGTGGATGTTTTGTAGGAGCTGAGGGAAGGTCTGCAGCTGCTCCACTGGAAGAGACTTGTTTGTATTGTACAAACAAACACGGTTCTTTCCCTCAACCTCTTCTAAATTCTTTGTGTTTGAACTGCTTGCAGGTATAACCAACTGGGCATTCCATTTCTGTAGAAAGGAAACACAAATGACTCAGCTTCCAATGTAACTGGCTGCACTCATGAACAGTACTCCTAGAAAGACCCAGTTTTACAAAAAAGGTATCCAGGCTTTCATTATAATGGATTGTTGCATTTCTCTATAGTTACTCCTCCCTTTCCAATGCTGAAAATAAAGGCAGATTTCCCATTATTTGCCAATATTCATCATAAAAACCACTACTTGGCACCTCCTAGGGTGTACCTTAGGCCCATAACACACCCTTTTTCGTGACTGAGGTCGAGATGTGCCTAAAAACACTGCCTGGGCCAGGGGAGAGGGTCCCTGGTTTCTTTGCCTTACTGCAGTGAGTGCTGCTTTCCATGGGCCGTCTGAATTCTTGAAGTAAGTCTGCAAACAGAAATCAGACATCCATGTAAGAAGCCAAGCTAAGACAAAGCAACAAAAAGATCAGTTTCTAATTCTGATAAACATCACCACAGTCACGTAGAGACACTCAACTCTCCTTGACAGATTTTCACAGCACAGAACTCTCATCATTCCTCAGCTTCATCATCTTTGGTCTACAATTCAACAGTTGGGCTTTTATTTTCTTTGGAAACAACACCCCTTTTTCAGAAGGGATGTCCAACATTTTTATCTTATAATCTTAATTCAAACCAATTATCAATTCATAGATTAAATCTCAAGTATGCATTAAAATTAAATATGACCAAGGTATGCTCATACAGTTAATGGAAAAATTTCCTGAATTCAGCATTAGTGACTCCCACATAAGAAAACAATGCCATGAGCGACCAAATACTCAAATTAATGTAGATATTACTACAGGAAATTGGAAAAGCTAACACCTTTTCTGCATCAAAAATGTTTTGACATTTCAATGCCAATCAGTCTTTAAATTCTAATCAAGTGCCAAACCATCACAAAAGTATTCAGATTGGTTTGGACTTAGTTGTTCAAGCTTTTAGTACACAACACAATGTGTTCATAAAGACATTTGAAGAAATATTTGGGATCTAGTTGCTAGTAATTTACTGCATGATCTGAGCATGATAAAAAAATGTAAATTCTCCAACAGATGACTGTGCAGCACAATGCAAAGAACAATTTAGAGAACAATATACATAAGCAGATTGAAATAAATCAAGTTTTATTTTAGAGAAATTCAGCTTGCCTGCATATAAATTAAAATGTTTGTTCTAAAAAAACCCAACAAAAATATTAAACTTTTAAGTCTATCCCACTGAAAGAAAATTTTGTTGCACAATTTAGGTCTCACCAGCTGCTGCTTTCTCTTATATATTTGGTTCTGCTACATGTTTCTACTTGGTCAAAGGGCTGAGCACACACACAGGCCTCTCTAAAAGGGGAGTCATTTTCTGCTGTTCCTTGCAGCTTTGACAAATCAATTTCCTATATTTATTACCTGCTTTTTCCTCTCTCCTATGACACAGACTTTCCAACTGCAGAGCTACTTACTGACTTCCACTATCATTTCTACTTGAGAATGGCAGCAATTAGAACAATGCCTTGACAAATTAGACAGCTTGCTTCCTGCAGAATTTAATATAGTGTGAAACAAGCCAAACCCAGCAGGAACACCAAAAGAAGGATTAAAGTAATCCTCAAAATATAAAGGTAGATGTCATTCCTTACCAAATCATCTCATTATGCTGAAGAAAAAACAAAACACTACACAAGAAATCCTCATCTAAACCTGATTTTACTCAGTGAAAAGAGGAAATAGAATTAATCTTCACCAGTAAATCTGCTATAACTTAAATAGAAGGCTCCATACAAATACTGTAGTAAATCCTGGTTTTAAATCAACTAAATCTAATTCCTTACCTTCATTTTCCCAGGAAGGGTTATGGTCACCTGTTCTGGGCAGTAAAGTTTGTAAAGTGACAGCAGAGCTTGCAGATGAGACTGCATTCCCTGTCAAATAACAGAACAAGAGGGAAAACATATAGGGTGTGGTTTTAATATAGAAACTGAATGCTGTATTTTAGAAACAAAAAACCCCCAATGATCAGTAAAAGCTCAATTTCTAGATCTACACCTCACCAAGTAACCATAGATAACCAACTGGAAGTGACAGAAATAACAGAAACTGGGTCAATGAAATAACTATAGGAAGAGGACTGAAGGCCTTTCTGTAGTCATAACTGATAAAAAGGAATTTTACAATCAAAGTGATAAAAAAATCTTCAGCTGTCTAAAAAACATATGACAGCAATTCTTTTTCTTTAAAAAAGGGAGCAAGGTCCTCTACAATCTTACATTTTTCAGTCATTTTTGGTACCACTTGAAAAAGGAAGATGAATAGAAAATTAAAGACTGTAATAGATAAATGAAGCTGTCCTTTGCTTCAGAGATTTCACCATACCTGGTCACAAAACATTGAGCTTTGCATGTATCACTGCATGTGCTCACAAAACACACATGAAAATTAGGTATGCATGTGCAAGAGAGAAACTTTGATGCTACAAAGACTAAAACCTACAATTCCAAGTCCAGCCACTCTTCTCTACTCCATAAGGACATTTGTCTTACAAAGGGCATAATTAACCACAGTTCAAACTCTACAAGATCCAAAATAAACTCACCATTTTTGCTTGGAGGTCAAGCAGTCTCCTAATCCGAAAAGGCTTGACTGGAAATACAATTAAGAATATAAAGGATTTTAAAAATACCATATCAGTCATTTAAGCAAAAGTTATGTAAGTAACACTCTTATTATAAAATCACGACAAAGCAAGCAGAATCAGTAATTCTTATTTCTAGGGTAATAGAGAGGTCTCCAATTTAGCAAGAGTTGGATAAAGTTTTGCCTGAACTACCACTCATTCTTCCTTGCATTAAAAGCACAATATTGGCTAACCATTGTATCAGCTGCATGGGAAGAAAAGGCAGCACCAGCAAACAGAATCAGAAATTAAATGGTATTTCAGCTCACACAGATGAGACTCACCATTTTCTCTCCTGGTCAGCAGGTAGAGCACGTGGCAGACGTAGGGGCACTGCAAAGCAAAGGCAGCAATGAGCTCTCCTGCTGCTGCAGACACACAGCCAGGACACACAAAAAGCAGCACAACAGACAACTTCATTTAAAACTTCATCTGCACTGTGAGCAGTGCTGACAGTAACCAAGCTATTTAATTAACTTGGATCATTTCTTTTGGAGCATGGTCTAGAAATCACAAGAGTCAGCAGTGAAAGTACAATTACATTCTCAAAAGGAAAGGCACCTTTGAACCAATATACTTTTTCAGAGCTTTTAACTGCAGTTGAGACTGTAAAGCGTCTTAAATTAGTTTCAAACCAACTCTGGTGCACTTTCCAACTGACCCATCGTGTCTGAAAAAGCTACTTTAAATATTAAGAACTTAAATCCAGTTTTATGGAAAGATTACAACTAAAGTTAATCTAAAACCATTAAAAACTTTATAACTCAGAACTTGGGGAACTTGTTTTAACCATAAAATATCCTAAACTGAGAGAATATTAACAAAATTTCCTAGCTAGCATGACTGCCAAGATCATCTTAGCATGCACTGAATCCAAACACTTGAAAATTCCTAGATTTTATAGTTGCCATATGGCAGAAATTGCCTGAATGCTTGATCTCTTTTAAGCTATATTTCAAATTAATTAAGTAGAACAGCAGTTCATTTCTCACCTTATATAAACACTGCTCTAAAATGTTTGGGTTTTTTTTTCTTTTTGCCCAAGGTATACAAGTCAGTTTCTGCCCAAGAGCAGGAGACTTTATCTGCTGATGTCTGACAATCCCAGAGACCACTGATACTCTTGGGAATTTAGACAGAATAAATGGTCACACTCTCTGTGATACAGCATAGCAATTTTTGGAAACATGTTTAAAGCAGACAGAGCACAGCAATCTTACAGTACTTGTCTACTTATGGATCTTAATTACCCAGCAATCTTACAATGCAAAGAGAAAATAAAATAGAAATCCAATCATCAGAAAATGGTCTCTAACCAACACCTACTCCAGACTAATTCTAGCATTAATATGCATACTATTAATGAACATTTAGGTTTATTTTACCAGTTCCATATGTTCTTCAGCTCTACTTACCAACTTCTCATCTTGCAGGAAGGAGAAGAAGAAACCATAGAGAGCATTAAGTTGTTCCTTGTGATCAATGAAGTCAAACACTGTGATCAACCACTTCAAAAAAAGCAGCTGCAGACAGGAAAAAAACCCCAGATTACATTAAGTGATGGGCAAAAGCAAGGCAGAGGAATCAGAAGCCAGCTCCAGAGACACCATCAGTAAGGACAGACACCATTCTCAAGGAGAACCAGAGAGCTACAAACAAACAGTTCAGGGGTGATTGAGATAAAGTCTGACAAGGGATTCACCAAGTAAACAACTGGGCCACCACTGCTGTTGGGTTTTGGTTTCCATAACCATGGGAGCCTAGCAGTGGTGATTGAGAGAGAGGGAATCCAATAAATGGGACACACATGGGCTCAGCCTGGAGAAAAGGAGGCTCAGGGGGACTTTCTCACTCTTTAAAACTCCCTGAAAGGAAGCTGACATGAGGCAGGGGCTGGTCTCTTCTCCCAAGTACAAAAGTGATAGGTCAAGAAGAAACAAGCAACAAATTCTGCCAGGGAGGTCAAGACTGGATAATAGGAGAAATTTCATCATTGAAAGGGTTGTCAAGCACTGGAACAGACTGCTCAGGGAAGAGGCTGAATCCCCATCCCTGGAGGGATTTAGAAGATGTGTAGCTGTGGCTCTTGGGGACATGGTTGGCTTGGCAGCATTAGGTTAATGGTTGGATTCGGTGGCCTTAATCTTTTCCAATCTAAATGATTCTATCACAAACTTTTGAGCAGACCATGTGAACATAAAAAAGACTCTTTACCAAATGTTACATCATGTTGCCACAACCAAGGCGCACATACCCTAAGGGATACCTCACTGAATTAAAGGATGCCTCACACAGCAAAAGTATTTCACGGAAACGTTGATAGAGACACCATTCTTGAGGAGTTCAGAGGTACAAGACAAGCAAGAACCAAATCTCCACTGACAGTTTTAATGTGTTTCTTGGTTCCCATTGCCATTTCAGCAACAGGCATCTCTGCCAGTCTTGGTAAATGACAGCATCTTGTGTAAGACCTTGTACATTAAAACCTCGGGATTTTTGACTCCTCACAATAACCAGTTCTTATGGCTCCTGTGCAGAAACAATAACTGCTGTAAACACTAAGTTACCTGGATGTTGGCTGAGCATTTGCCGACACAGAGCCAAGACACAGCTGTAACCACAGAATCTTCTGGTACCACTGAGGCAGGAATCAGGCTCTTCAGTAAACGAGTATTCACTGTATCAGCTGGAAAAAAAGTATTTCAAATAAGATAGTGCTCATGTACCAGGTTCTTCAATATTATTTTGCAGCTTAGGTCAGAATTCCCTCTGAACAAAATTATGTAGAGATTCCTTGCTCAAAGTAATGGTGTATAAGAATTTAGTAACAACTTCTCTATGCCTCAAAATGATGACCAATAATTCACTCCAGCTTAACACAATAAAATGGAAACTACACTGAAGCATGCCAGAAAAATTAATCTTATGCTACAGTACCATAAGCACATTATCTCAGCAGGTTTGATTAGAGGGGAAAGGCACATTCACAGAAGATACACCAGCAGTATAGAAATGCTGTACCAAATTTGCCACTGAGTGCCACCTTCAGCAGTGTCTCAAACCCTTCAGGGGGCAGCCCTTGTTTCAGGGCAGTGCTTTCCACAGCATCCAAGTGCTTCTGCAGAACACTGTTCTTCTTCACTGTTGTTCTTTCTTGAACTAGGAAAAACAAACAGGACAAGCACAGGATGAAACAACTTCTGAACAGGAATGAACTCAAAGCTTCTCTGAACTGTCCCTGTACATACTCCTTTTTCTTGACATAGCAACACAGCAGAAAAACTTTTAAGACATTAAAGAAACATTACATAGCTCAGGGATTAAAGAGGGAAAACAGAAGTTAAATCATTCTAAGATTATTAATACTTAATAAGGAATATGTAGAGACTTCTTACAAGAGCCCATAGTGACAGGACAAGGGGAATGGCTTCAAACTGAAGGAGGTTTAGATGGGATATTGGAATAAAATTGTTTACTGTGAGGGTGGTGAGGCCCTGGCACAGGTTGCCCAGAGAAGCTGTGGCTGCCCCATCCCTGAAAGTGTTCAAGACAAGGCTGGATGGGGCCCTGAGTAACCTGATCTACTGGAGGGTGTCCCTGCCCATGGCAGGGGGTTTTGGTCCTTCCAAACTGTTCTATGCTATTCCTTTTTTTTACATAGTAGTAATACAAAACTTCTAGGACATTAAAGAAATATATAGCTCAGGCATTAAAGAGGGAAAACAGATAACAATTTGATTTTTTTTTTAATTAAGAATGTTATTATTTTCTCAATCCTAGATAGTCACCCAAAAAATTGTCTTACTGTCGTTGCTCACATGCCACTTGTTGCTGTGGAACAACGCAGGGCACCAGTTGTTCCTGATGCCACAAAATGATGAGGCAGGGACAGGATCAAGGTCAGTAGGGAACATCCTCTTTATTTCAAAATCTGACTCCATCTATACACTGTACCTAAGTGACCAATTATTGGCCAGAGAGATGATCACCCCATCAATCGGGTTGGTGAACATCACTATCACTCAAAAGCTCCTCCTGGAGCAAAAGAATGCAAAAACATCTTCTTGTTTACATGAAAACTGTGAGAACTCTCTCTGAGTTCTATAAACATCAGAAGGCTTAGTTATCAGAAAGCAAGTTTAAAACATGCAGAAGCAGGGTGACATCTTACCTCTCCCAAAGTAGCTCAAAGCTTCCTCTAGAGACCCTTCCTGGCTATCGTATTTCTGATCATTATTAGCAGATTGATGACTCTGCAAGCTTTTTTCAGAGTCAGTTCTCGCTCTTTTTCGCCATGCAGAGAGATCAGTTTGGCTTTCCTGGTGAACGTGCTGAGGCTGCTTTGGGGTCCTGGAACGGCGCCTTGGCTTCATCTTTTCAGACTCCCAGCTGAGACTGGAGAATTTTACTCATTTGTCATGTGAGAGCCAATCCTTCATTAGGCAAGAAAAGAGATCAGCTGAGGAAATTCAGAGAGCTGGTTCCCTGCAAGGAAAAGAAATGTGTTTTCCCAACAAGCAGATTTTAGAGGCATACTGCATAACACAAGAGTAAAGGCTGAAGAAACAGTTTAGAGCTGACTGCTCTCCAAAAGATCAGACAAGATCCTCAAAGATGCACAGACAACAATGTATCAAAACTCTCATCTTACATTAAAATAGAAAACAATTCCTAAGTAAAAATTAACACAAATGCCTTGTCTGATACAATCTTATATAGTATTTTGATTTTAAAAATCAACATAACCAGAAAGTTAGCAAAACACAACCAAGTTTTCTTCTGAGTTATTTTTGTACATTATTATTTTCCTCTACTTGTATTGCATGTGCCAATACAACCAGTCAACAAGTCATGATTCTCTGCAAGGTTATGTACAGATGTTACAGGATCATAACAACACTCTTCATCCTATTTCACAAAAATTAGATTCTTCTGCAGCTTTCCTACTAACCAGCTTGGATGGGAAAAATTAAGAAATTTTTTCCAAATGAGGCAAAAGAGCTCCCAACAGCCCAACTGCACAGCTGTGTGTCAAATACAGCCACAAATAGCGGCATTTTCTCCTCAATATGCTGGAGAAATTAACCTTTTATGCACAAAATAGGAAATTCTGCTACAGTTTCCTGAACTTGGTAGAGTGTGCACCCCAGTCCCTGGATTGCTAGAACCTATCTTTTTTAACACAATAAAACAAAACGACTTTCAATTCATACTCCCTCTTCACCTCCCATATGCTTACGAGGTTAGAATCTTCACTATTTCCCAATAGGTTTGTTTGTTACTTGCCTGTGCAGGAAAGCTCGGTGACCACACTCCAGAGTACAGCAACAGCTTTCTCTCAGCTCCCTCAGCACTTTCTCTACAGGCGCTTTGTTTTCTTTCGTCCTGCAGGAGCTTTACCAGGAAGGTGAAGAAGAGAGCAGCTGGAAGGGGCAGCTCGGCTAACAGCGTGCCCAGCCCTGCGCATCCCCTCGGTGCCGAGACGAGGGCTATGGCACCAACACCCCCTTCCCCTGCATCCCTCACCGCGACCCTCCCAGGGCCACCCGCAGCATCCCGAGGGGACGGGCGGGGTGAGGGCTTCCAGGCCCAGCCCAGCAGGGAGGCTCCGGGGCCCTCAGTGGGGAGGCGGGCCGGGGGAAGGGGGGAGTCACTGATCACCCCCTTCCACGGCCACTGACATTTCCGCTGCCCTGGTCACTGACTACCCCTCTCACGGCCACTGAGAGGGCGTTTAACCCTCCTGCTGTCCTAGCCACCCTTCCCACAGCCATTGAGCACTCACCGATCGCCACCCGCCGGCTCCAACCGTCCCCGCGTTCAAACTCCGCCGCTACCGCCCCGCGCATGCGCACTGGCCACAGCCGCCACCCCACAGCGCCGCGCCTGCCCAGCGTGTTCCCTTATGTCCTCCCAGTCGCGCATGCGCAGCGCCGCCACCGCGCGCTGCGGGCGGGAATGAGGGCGGCGCTTCCGCCCTTCCTGCACCGGGTGCTGCTGCGCATGCGCGGTGCGTGAGGGGCGGGAATTCCCCGTGAGGGGAAGTGTTCCCTCACCTCAGGTGCCTCCTCTTTTATTAGGCTGGGAACGGCAGCTTAAAATTACGTTTCACAAAAGACGGAGGACGGGAAATAACTCACATATAAAGCGAGGCATTAACCCTGAGGGCGATCGGAATTAAGTGAGGGGCGTGGAGATAAGATAGAAAAGCGCATGGGCGAAGAAATAGAAAGAATTAAAGAAAAAAGGAAGAGTAAATTAGTATCGAGGTCTTACAGAAGGAGCGGATCTGTTCTTGTCACTTCCAGCGAGCACAGATGGCTGGAAGCGTCCAAAAATAGCTGTTTAATGCTGGAGGGCAATGATAGAGGTCAACCCGCTAAGATAAATACAGAATTCTTGTTTCTGGCTCCAGGATGAGTTGTCTCGCTCTGTAACAAAGACCACTCAACCACTGCTGCGGGTCAGTTGTTCATATCCCTGCAAATGTGAAAAAATGGGATCTTTTTTAATATTCACTGAACAGCCTGAAGCTTTTACAGAGATAATCCTTGCTCCATGGGATGCTTTATTATTATCATCTCTACAAGTTCCAGTGAGGAATGTTACAAAAGATAAACACAACAATCGTTCCCAAAGATTTCCTGGGTTGGGTGCCCGGGTGAAAGAGCTGCAGCAGTTCAGTTGTGTGGGAATGCACAGCATGGTGTGGGTTTGAGTTGGTGCTATTTTTATTTGGTTTTGAATTAAAACACAATTAATAACCCCAGTCGGGGCATGGTAGTTAAAGCATCTTTTGGAAAGTAAAGGAAATTCTGTATATATATTCTGGATGACCTTGAGATAATCTGTGAAGAGGAGATTGCTGGTTTCTTTGCTCAGGGTGCACATCTGATAAGAGAGATTTAGTCCATCTGGAGCTCTGGGAGGAGGCTTTTTTAATATATATATGTGAATATACATACAGGGCTGCATCTGTTTTAGCAGCAAACTTTGGGAGAGAACTGCATATGAACATCCATCATCGATTTTTATAGAGATACAATGCTGACAGTTTACTGGAGTAACCTGCACTACATTAAATTGTAGCAGAAATTTATTTGAGACTGGTTCAGTGAAATACCCAAATGTCTCTTTTAAATATCTGTATTTATTAATGTATAACCAAGTAGAGTTTATCTGACTTCCACTCTGCATCACCTTGTCTCTCAAATTGCCTGACATGATTCTGCCCATTTTAGATGGGGTGTTTGACCAGAGGGAAATGTTTCCAGACACGTCTCTCAAATAAGAAATTTGTTTCTGTAAAGACATTTTTTCTCCAAATTTCAAAAAGTTTTTTTTTGTGACTAATTAAAAAAAAAAAAAAAAAAGGAAAAACTAAAAACTGAAAACAGACAAACATTAAGAAAACCAGACAAATTTCAGAGGTAATACATGCTCGTTATGACACTCTAAGATTTCAGATACAACACAAGGATTCAGGCTCTGGTAACAGGACTTATCCCAGCTCACTGAGGCTGTATGTGGGATGAGCAGTGAGGTACCTGCAATTGTTCAGACCATCATCTACCAGAAATAAACAACAATTCTATAAAGTCACAGTAGCTGTGGGAGGAGGAAAAAAGGAACTTGCAGAGAACTGGGGAGCACAATGCTACTTGCAAACATCAGGGAGATATTTTGGAGTTCTTTGGGCAGTTCCGCTCCCCATCCCGTCTCCAGGCACTCTTACTCTCTGCCAGGAAGGGTAAAGAGATGCCACTGCCTCATGTGAAGCAGGCAAAAAACTACTGTTATCAGGCCATTGTCCCAGTTTTGGAGCCTCTGCACAGAAATCAAAGAAGATGTAAACAGAGCATGCCATGTTTTCTCTGGATAACCATTCCATAGAAAGGATTGGGCACAGAGGCAGCAAAGCCCAAGGAATCCCTCTCTCCAACACAACAAACAGCACTTTTTTGGTAACAGGGTCCCTTTTACCTCTTGACCATGGAAAGGGAAATGCAGATGTGTGTGTGGGGCTCACAGGGACACTGGTCATGTCCTGTCCAGCCACTGTTCCGGGCAGCAGCAGCACACTCAGGCCAGCTCTGCTGCCGTGGGGCTCAGGGCTGGTGCTCAGGACCGATGTCCCCACTGCAGCAGTGCCAGGGTGGCCTGACTGCCTGCCCAGGTCCCTGCCCAGGGTCTCAGGCTGCTTTTGCAGCTCCTGCTGAGACCAGCACTGCTCCAGCTGGGTTGCTGACTGCCTCCAAGCTGTCCCTGTGGAAGCTAGCTTGTGTTTTTCTACATTACAGGGCAGCAGCAAAAGCAAGACTACAGTGTAGACATACCTTGTATCTCTCAGACCCCAAGTGCAACTTTATTTAGACAGACCAAAAAAAAAAAAAAAAAAAGGCAAGTAGGTAAATAAAAACCAAATTTTGTGGGTGGTTTTGGAGAGAGCTGCCTCGAGGGTCCGTGCTTCCTCACATGCACTCAACTAGGATACCTTCATTTTGCCTTTCTCAGGAGCTGCTTCATGGATGAGTGGCTGTTCATCCCCATTCACCGACAGCATCCTCTTCTCCGGCGGCAGCTCCTCGGGCTGGCGAGCGATCAGCAGGCGGCAGGTGAGCAGGATCCCAAAGACCAGGGCGTGGGCATAACGCTTGAGAGGGTCCCCCACGAGCTGGTGGAAAAAGAGCACAGCCAGCACGAGGAGGAGCAGCAGGAAGTTGGCCACGTCCTTGGGGCGGCCAGGCACCAGTGTCATGACAATGCCGCACGCCACTTCCAGGGCGCCGATGCTCTTGCGGAGGAGGATGGAGCTGACTCCCATCTTCTTGAGCATGGGCAGGGCCCGCACGTAGCTTTTGTATGCTCGTTTCTGCAATCAAGCAGCCAAGGACATCATGTGAGAAGCTGAAGGCAAAGGTGACTTCCATTGAAGCAGACTGATGTGCAACATGACCTAAAAATTATTTCAGTTGTACCCATCTGGCACAATACCCAGACTGTAAAGCTTCTGTTTGTGGGTATACTAAACCATCAATTGGCAATTCCCCCTTTCTAAGTTGCTGTCTTCTCACTGGAAAACAGTTCTGCAATCTCTCATCCATCTTTGGAACTACAGCCAGGCCAGGTGTACCTTACTCTGAAATCTGAGGTTCTGATTGCTGGAATTAGCAGTGCCAAACCATGTTAGAATAAGCAAACCTCTTTCTAAGAGTACCTTGTGCTTTAAAATTGACTAATACACCCAATCCCTGCAAAGCCAAAGGACAGCAAGTAAATACAAGTCTTTTTCTACTCCAAAACAACTGAAAACATCCCAAAGTAACTTACAATATTCCAAAGCTACTTACAGTAGTTATGAGCAGCATGGGCTTAGGGTGGGACTAAACATCAAAGCTGAGATTCACCAGACCTACCCTGTGCTTACATACCTTTATGATCCTTTCTTTCCTCAGGTAAAAGCAAGCTGACATTTGATATTATTTGCTCCCCTGGTTTTTGCTGGATTTAGAAGGAGTATAAGTCTCAAGACTCAGCCTACTTACACAGCTGCCTCATTCTTTTGGGGAGAGAAACAACCTTTATCCTTACACATATCCAGGTTCTTGCAGTTGAACATTAGTGGTGGCTTTACTGTTTTGTTTGGATTTTTTCTCTTTTTGTTTTGCAATCAAGTATTTCCTTTTATATATACATATTTTAATAAGGCTCCCATATTCATTGTGAGACACTGAAATTATTTCCACTTATACTTAAGTATAGTACCCCTGAAGACATTCTTGCCATTGTGTTCTCTGTTTTCCAATCAGCATGAGGGAAATGGAAGCCAAATCTCAGGTACAGGATTGTTCAGCTCTCACAGGCACTGATCAGACTGTGGATTTATTTCCATACAATTTTGGAAATCCACATTCCAACATCTCCATAGATTTTGATGCTTCCTTCTGAGAGGATCTGCTGCTTCACAGGTGGTTAAAAAATATCCAGCATTGTCATTTTTGCTACAAAATAAGTGAAGATCACATGACACATTTACTCCAAGTGCTTGCATTGTAAGGATGTATTTTAAATCATCAATGACTAAAACCTCAGAGCAGACTATTTTTAAACAGTTGTGAAAAATATTTTTAAGAAATGTACTAAAAGCATGTCCTAGAGTACTCTAGTATTTTAGGTATTTTAATAGGCAAGCTAATGTGGTTTTTGTTGAATGAAAAACTCAAAGTTTGGTGTTTTAGGTGGATAAGAGAGGTTCTCTGTATGCTGGGGGCAAAAAGCCATCCTTATGGATTAGCAAGGTCAGGTTTTTCCTAACTGTCTGCACAACCTGACAGACCACCACAGTATGTAGCACAGCAAAGGCAGGAGAGCCTAATGAGCCATGAATATGTAACAAGATGGGCTATGAAGAATAATGATGCTGTGTAATACCTGCTTTATAAAACCAGAATCATTCCTACCTGTAGGCCTCACTCTTGATAAAGCAGAAGGGACACAGAAGCAAAATATTTTACAGAGTAAGCATTTTGCAATGTTCCTAAAGTCTCTGTGCTTTTTCTTTTCTTTCTTTTTTTTTTTTTTCTTTTTCTCCTGTGGCAGAAGCTTAAGAGCTTTGTTTTCTAGGGGTTTTACCTCATGTGTCTCTTGCCCATGGCTTACTTCTTGGGGATTTTCCTCTGTGAGATCCCTGTGCTGGGCTGCAGACTAAGCACTGCAATTCAGATGTTATTTGAGAGCTAAGGAAAAGCAGCTGGGCAGGTGGAGCAAAGGGAGAGAACAGAATGTGCTGGAAACTTCCAGCACTATTTTTATAGGGGCACAAAAATTACACTAATCTTTTCAACCACCACAATAAATAACTGGGAAAGAGGAGAGGGAGGAGGGGGACAGGAGAATAAATAAACATAGATGAGGAAGCAAAATGTGGCAGCCAGTCCCCCACCTGCCTGCAGCTCCCAGCTGGCAAAGCTCTGCAGCAGGGCTGGCCCTGAGCAGAGAGGAGCATAAACCAGTTCACCAGGTGAGAAATACACACAGTGACTTCTCCGTCCTCTCCTCACCCCTTTCCTCTTAGGCAAGAGTGAGAGAGGACAAAGAAAATAATGAGACTATTAATAATACCTTCCTCTGCCAGCTAAGAATGTCAGAGCATTTCACAATCATTAATTAATCCCAGCACAAGTCTGGTGAAGCGGGGACAGTCAGTATCATTATCCTTGCTTTAAAGCATCGAATTTTGAGGACGAACATCTGCCAGAGCAGGCATTTGCTTTTCCTACCCCCATCCAGTGGATAGATTTCCCCTCGGCGATCAGCTGTCCCTGCCTGCTGCATGTCTGGCACTTCTGCAGGCCTTGCTTTTAGAGACCTTTGTGTCCCCATCCTCTGCAGGCTGTGTGAACTGTACCACCCCGTCCTCCTTGCCTCCCATCTTTATCCACCAGAGGTTTCTCTGTGGATAGGCTCAGCCGGAGCCCAGGAGAGCGCTGCCAGGATATCCTGGGCACTGCGTATTATTGGCTTTTCTCCATGTCTATCAAGGAAGGAGTCAGATCGGCTTCTTCCCTCTCCTGCCCCTCGCTCGGGGTTCCAGGGCAGTCACCCCCTGCGTCCCCCACCGCTCCTGCTGCAAGGCAAGAGAGCCCTAAAGCACCTCCCTCCGTGCTGCCCGACTCACCATCTCATTGTAGGCATCCCTGCTGAGCCGGGGCGTCAGTTTGATGGTCCCCATAAAGACGAAGAAGAGCCCCAGGGCCACCGAGAGGGCGACGATGGTGATGGTCCTGGGAGATGCCATAGAGCCGCAGGGATCCGGTCCTAGCGAGGCCTTGTGGCTCTGGCTGCCAGCCCGGGTGGGAGGGAGTCCGTCACCATTGAAGGCTGTAGGAATAAAGCTGCAGAGGCAGGAGGATGACAGCGGGAGGGGATTCAGCCTCCTCCACTCGGCAACCCCTGGGTCCTAAAGCCCTGCAGCCAGAGCCAGGCAGCTCCAGCGCCGGAGCGCAAGAGGAACCCATCCTCCTGTTACCTTGCGTGTTCCATAAATCGCCCACGGAAAGCCGAAACTGAGTCAATTCTAGGGATGTGGGATGGCAGCCAAAGGCAGAGCACGGTTATTCATTAGTGGGAAAATAAGGACACGTTAGCAGAGGACACAGGAGTAACATGCTGTGGAGGAGAAGCAGGCAGGGGTCTCTTGTACCTAGAGAGCTTTCAGTTTCAGATATTCAGATGCTCACGCATAGAAAACAACTTATTGTTTCATTTATTTGCACCAGGAAAGAAAAAGAAATGTTTTGTCCCTGTGGCTCTCCAGGAACCTGATGCTCAAAAGGGAAGGTGAGGCCACTTGTGTCACCTGCCCCCACTGCAGATAAAACCTATCCTGTATGTTCAGCTCTCCAGAGGCCAGTGGAAAGGTTTTATGATCTTCTGGTACTTTCTGATTTAAACTCATCGTCTCCCCTGCAATTAATGCAATTTCCTTTTGACCAAAACCTAGCAGAAATCTATTCAGATCTCGCAGTAAGAAACCAAGGTATAATTACATGAAACAGAACTGTTGGAATATTGCATCCTTTGGTATGAAATGAAAACGAGAGGCTGCAACTGTGTGTAAAAACCTACACTCATGGGAGAGTGCAAGAGTGATGCTTCCTATGCCTGTCAGGAATCTCATCATCACTCCCTTTATGGTGTAGTAATTCTCAAGTCCTAAACACATGTATTTTGAGCCCCCATGGCTTGAGAACTGGTTGTTGATATTATTCAAAGCTGAGAACTGGAATTAAAAGCCTGAAAAATACAGGCAATTCTCCCAGTTTCCTTGGGTGTTTACCAACCTCGATTCAAACCATTCTGGGACTCACAAAACGCAAGGGAACTCTGCTCACTCAGATTCCCCTCCCCATTACAGTGGCTCCATCTCTGGAAGAGCTGGGGAAATACAACGCTGTGAGCAGGACAGGATACATACAAAACACAAGAAAAGTTTTAATTAGCTATTGCAGAACATCCTGAAGAGGAAAAATATTGCAGCTGACATTTTCACAGGGCACTTCATATTTAGGCATTAGCAATCCTTAGTGGAGAAGGTGGAGGCAGGTATGGAAAGAGAAACACTGAAATCTGTTCTCTTTATTTCATTTTTTAGAAAAATCTCATTGCCAAAGCTGGTGCCTCCTCTGGGCAGGGACCCCAACAATGGAATCCCTGGGCTTCCATACTCTTCCATCCTAAATCTCCCACTCCTTGCACAACAGTTCTGACCAGTGAAAAATTAGAGTCTGGTGTCTTCTCATTGTTCATTGGTTTGTGCAGTCTGTGGGTGAGAAGCCTCCCACACCCAGCCAGCGCTGGAAGTCCTCACGCCCTTTGTTAGGCACAAGGTCAGCTCCCATTCACGGATCCTTGCCTGGGGCCCCAGGGATTTCCCACTATCCAAGGCACAATTTGCAGCTCAACACAGAGACAGTCTTTTCCACGCTGCTTTAACTAGCGGCCAAAGGTTTGCAGGGGAAGGAATGGTGATGAAATGCTACAGAGAATCTTTTCACCCCAGAAATGCAAGTAGTTCTTTACAGAACAGTATTGCTAGGCAAACCGAAGTAAGAGAAAAAACAAAATTATTTATTTTTATACATCTTCACAGAAAATAAGTTAAAATCCTAACTACATTGGCTCTTCAAGACAGGAGGAGATTGCTTCCCAAGCTCTCAGAGCTCATTCCTGCCTCCTTGTCAGCGGGTGAACAGCAGCACCAGCTCACAGTGAACAGTGTGAGGAAACATGTCAAAAGGAATAGCCAACACAGGGGCAAATGGCTCCCCTGCCAGCTTCTTCCGTGGGTCAGGTGGGCAGCACAGCCTGTGGAAAGCAAAGAGCATCCTTCAGATCAGTAGCAGAAGCCTTCCCACCCACTGGTATCACAATCCAAGGGGGATCCACAAAGGAGGTATCATATGTTTGGCTAACATTCCTCAAAATCTGCAGCTGATACTGGCTGAGGTTTGGAGCCATCAATACTGAATCCCAAACCAGCTCTGAAAACCTCAAGGACAAGCTGAACAGTCAGTGGCAAGTTTAAAGCTCCTTTCCTCAGAAGCCATGCCAGCTGACAGACACTCAGTTTCAGTTCTGCACTGCCCTTATGGCTGCCTGCAGACAGATTTATCACCTGGGTCTACCCCAGCTAAAGGCTGACCAGATAAAGCTACATGATTAACCCCTAAGCAGGTGACAAATCCCCTTGGCTTCACTTTCTTGGGAGGGGCCAACCTTCCTGCAGTGAACTCAATGGACTCTATCTCACATCCAGATGTGCTTTTTTTTTTCCAGAAAGATGCACAATGTCATTGTGCCACGTTTGAATTATTTTCTATTCCTCACTGATGCCTTGTCTGGACTCAGCAGGGTCTGTCACTGAGATCAGCAGAAAGGAGGAGAGTGCTCACTCTAGGAAGTTCCTCATGGCTTCACCCTCGGGCTTGCAGGAGATGTAGAGCAGCCTGCGGATGGACCTGCAGTTCCGGATGGCTCGTACGACCCTGTAATCTGCAAAAACACACAGCCTGCTTTCCCACCAGCACCCTGAGCTCTCCAGAAGGAATGACTGCACAGCATCACAGAATTGTCAAAAATACAGATGCCTATTTTGCCATGTTCTGTGTCAGGTGCAGTCTCCCAGGAGGCCAAGGGTGTGACCCACACCATTGACAGCTTAGCCAATTTGGCAGGCAGGGGAGAGCAATGGGAGAAGTCCCTCTGTTTCCCAGGGTTACTCAATTAAGCAAAGGCATATAAAACCTTCCACACAAACTTTTGAGAGTGCATCTGGGCACCAGAACCAGTGTGTGACTTCCCAGTACACATCCAGGAAAACCACTGAGACAGTTTGAGGGCTGGTTTATTCATCCTGGGGAAGAGAATGTAAGCAAGGATCCATCTGCTATCTTCAGGGACCTCTTGGGGGATTACAGACAACAGAATCTTCTCAGAGGGGCATGAGAAGAGGATGAGAAGCAATAGATGTATGGCAGCAAGGGAAAATTCTGATTAAATATGTTAGGGAAAGCATTCTCAGGAGAGGAGATACACCCTTGGAGACATTCAAACCTCAGCTAGGCTTTATATCCCTATACAACCTCATACAACTCTGAAGTTGGCCTTGCTATAATTGGGAGATCACATCACAGACCTCCAGAGGTCCCTTCTCTCAAATAATTGTATGAGTGTGTGAAAGATGGAAAAAAGATCAGAGATAAAGAGAAAGCATGATGAAGGCACTGAAAACAGCAGACTTTATGGGATTTTAGCTGCTGTCAGCAACAAGAAACAAGAGACTAAGCAAGGAAAGGGTTGGGAGGCAGTATAACAGGTCTCAGAGAACTTGTTCAAAACTCCCTGTTTACAAGATGAAAATAAATAGCATTTTCTCTCACGTAGGCCAGCCCGAGAAGGGTTCACCACAGCAACAAGCGGTCGGGCATCCTCCCACGATGCCAGGAGCTGTGGTAACACAGCCTCTGCCTTTCCACTGTGAAACTCACAGTTTGAGATCCCTGTGAAACAAAAAAGCAACCACATGAACTGAGTCTCACCAAGAGTTAGGTATAACACGAACCACCCTTTGCTGTGTGAAGATAACTGGTTGGGGTCCCTCTGCTCACTTCTACTCCGATTTTTCAGCATTTAGTTTGAAACCTTTTGCCACAGTGAGTTTGAACTCACCATTGAATGCTGCATTCCACTCAGCATCCTCTATTGCCTTCTCCACCACCTCAACACCAATAACCTTGGACACTCGGTGAGCCAGAGAGAGACCAATTGTGCCTGGAAACACGGGAAACAAAAATACTGCAAACATTCATGCTGAAGAAACAGGCCTTTACATAGCGAGGATCAGCTCTGGAGTGCAAAGCTCTGGGAGCCCAGGAACCCACCTGTTCCACAGCAGATGTCAAGGAGGACAGTGTCCCCAGTAGCCTGGCAGAGCTCCCTGACTGCCTGGTAGAGAACTTCTGCGCCAGCCGTGTTGACTTGGAAAAAGGCATCAGGAGAGATGCGGAACTTCAGGCCGAGCAGTTCTTCAAAGATGTGAGGTGCTCCATGGAGGAGCTGGTAGGGAGACTGCTCATGAGAGCAGCGTGTCATGGTGCTGGCAGATGACACAAAAAACAGCTGTTAAAAGGCAGCAGAGATTAGCTGGCTTCCATTCCCAGGCTGCTTATGGGCAGTGGAAGATAGTTCTTCCCCCCAGCAATTTATATTTCATGTGAGCCTTTCAACAAGATTAAAGCATTTTGATTCTTTGTAAGGGATCTGTGACTTGCACAGCCTAGATTTCATTAAAAGGATCAAAATGACTTAGCAGAAGATAGCATTCCCCAGTTTTTCCTGCTAATGTGATTTACTGTCTTGGGATAGTCACTGAAAGTTTTTTCTTTAAGTTTCCCAGACTCTTAATTCCCATAAGGTAGAGCCATAGTGTGTTCAAATAAGTCTGGAAAAATAAAAGATGAGGCCATCCTAAAGCCAAATTTTCAAGAGGAATCCAAACATCTATCATTCTCTTCCAGTACTCCCTGAACTGGTGGAATTTGAATTTGGTCAGAAAGGGGGTAGAAGAAGGAGGTGGCTTTGTTTCCACTCACTCCCCCTGTCGAGGCATTTACCTCTCTTGGAAATAAAGTGAAGTCAAAGCAGAGACTGCTCCAGGCCCACATGTGAAGAATTCCTTCAGCAATGCTTTCTGAGTAGCCAGTGCCTCCTGTCAAGAGTGAAGAAGGAAAAGCTGCCTCTTTGGGTAACCTGGTTAGACCCCTCTCTCCAGGAATACACCAGCAGGCTCAGCTCAGTGTCTGCTGTGCCTCCTGCCCTGTCCTCACGTGCTCACCTGGCCCAGCTGCTGGGGGTGGAAGGTGACGATAGCCATGGTGTGGCCACAGCTGGTGGTACGAACCACGAGCTCCCGCCAGTGTCCACCTTCATGGAAGAGGATGCAGGAGTCCAGGGGGGAGCGACAGATGAACTCCTCATAGCACTGAGGGGAGGGGAAATGGCACCTTTAGGACCACGAAGACGACTGCCCTGCTCTTAGCCCCACAGACAGGCAGCCCTTCCACCACTGTGGTCTGCTTTTTCTGTTTGATTTCAGTACACTGGGTGAGAGCTCCTTCCAGGCTCTTGAAAGACAACACATTTTAATAATTTCAATTTGCAATTCTTATGTATTTTAATAGATTGGCAGGAATTCATTGTCACTTGATTAACTTCATTACTTGGGATGCTAATTTATGGGCTGCAACATTAACATGTGAGGTTTTATAGAAGTATTTACCTACCATAATTAAAATTACAGTGTTCTCCCGAGTAAGAGTTATTGCAGTCTCTCTATTCCACAATGAAGGGACAGACATGACTTATTTATTTACCTCGGCTACTTGTTTGTGTTTTGAGGGTATGTTCTCCACATGGTTGGCTTTCACACAGACAATATTTCTTCCTATAAAAAGATGAACAGGTATTTAATGTGCTCTGGTTCAGGGCACATAAACCACTGTAGCATCTGACATGATAAACTGTGGAGAGTCTTTTCCCCATTGCCACAGCCCATGCCAGCAGTTTTCCATGAGTTTCTTGTCCTGCACTGACCTCTGCCAGTTCCTACATACAACCCCACAGTTTTGGGGTTCCCATCTGGTCCTCGGTTCACAGAGAAAGTCGATTTGTTTCGGTAGCCGTTAATGATGGGCTGAGGGAGAAAAGAAGGAAAAGCAAAGCCTTGGATTGAAAGAAAAAGCAATGGAGGAAAGACAAACCCCAGCCTGGTTATTCTGTTGTATGGGAATGGGCAAAACACAGAAACAGAGCTTGTGCACAAGACCTCCTGTTCTGCCCCTTGGGGACAAGAAGTGGCTCTCTGTGACAGAATGGTGACAGGTTTAACAGGGAGGCCTTAGGCACAAAAAAGGGACTCCTAAGCACTGGGCTTATTTCACTTTTGGGCAGTCACAAGCTGCAAAGCACAAGTTAGCAAGGACTGACTCAGACACACTCTCTGCAACCAAATGAGGCCCTCCCATGAGACTCTAGAGTTGTTGAGTGAGAGACTGTTTGTGGCTCAGAGGGAAGAGCATTCCCATGGGACACTCACCGAAGGGACTACAGGCTGCAGAGGACAGCAGAGCCCACCAGGTTTCTGTGCATCTATGCCCAGCTCCTCGAGACGAGATGCCAGTGTCTGCAAAATCTTCCTCTGGCTTTCATACTTTACCTGCAGAGGAGTTCTAAGGCAGAAACACTCTCCCAGGACCACACAATGGTGGGCAGCTCTTCATCACCCACCTCTGGGGAGTCCAACAGGAGGAAAAACTGCAAGTGAAAATATAGCCCCAGAGGAACCCTGCCTTTTTCATAACTACAGCTGCCTGGAAAAACAGGAAGAAAGGAAAATCCTTTGTCTGTGGTCCCCAAATGCTGGCCTGGAACACTTTGTCTAAGCTGAAACCCCAGTGAAGCAGAGCAGTCCCACAGAGGACAGGATCACTGTGCAAATGCCCATCCTCTGTACTACAAGGAACCTCCCAGTTCTATCCTTCACAACAACAGGATTAAAGCAGCAGTAAACGGGGTCTGAACAGTTTGCAGCATTAAGATGCTAAGGGCTACTGCTCAAGGTGATAGGAGGGACAGTTGGGGCAACACAACAGAGAAAAGTCTGTGTAAACACATCTTACCTGCAGCTGCTCTTGGTAGGGAAGTCTCCACAGTGGTGTCACTGCATTTGCTAACCTGGAAAGCACAACAGCAAGGCAGTGCCCAGAGCTACTTGACTCCTGATTCCCAAGGCATAACATCCCTGTCAGCTGCTTCATGGGCAGGACTGTTCTGGTGGGGGCTCTGCACCAGGGCTGGCTGTGAACACCCAGAGTCCCGGGGAACCACAGGGAAATGCAGTTTGTGTGCAGCAGGAGGGAATTTCAAGCTGCCCATTTTCACTGACCCGGTCACTCACACAGAAGTAGTTTAGAGATACACCTCAGAACCTGCCACTACTCATATCCAAAGCAGAACAAGCAAGAACAAAACACATAAAAGCTGGTTTAAAAAAATAAATTAAAGGATACATATACACTACAAAGACTCACAAAAAAGAGGTGAGTCTGATATGATTCAAGCACTCATAATTGACTCCCTGAGCCCATGGGGAACACCACCCCACAGCTGGATAAGTTGCAGCTATTGCTCACCTAGGATTTTTGGAGTTGCTTCCAAAGAACCCACTGCCAACTACTCTGAGGTCCAGGACTGCAAATCAAATGGACTATCACTTTTTGCTTGCCAGTATGGCAACTTATCTGCTCCTTTCCTCTCAGAACTTTTCATCTGTCTTCTCCACCATCCCCTCCCCAGGCCAGCCTCCAGGCAAATACGCCGAGTTTATTCCTACTGGGTGGAAAGTAAACCCCCCAACCCACCACGTCCACAGCTTTAGGTGCTCGCTGCTTTGAAAGAATGCTTGGTCATTTTGGAAAAGCCATACCTCTCCTCCCAGGAAGGCTCTGGCAGGCTGCAGCTCACCCCGGCCTTTTCCTTCCTTTCCCAGCTCGCTGCTGTGGTTGTCCCCAGGCTGCGGTGCCGAGCGGGCAGGCAGGGCAGGGCGAGCGGCGGAGAGCGGAGGCGGCAGCGCGGTGGCCTCAGCACGCAGGACAGAGCCATGGCGGGGTGCAAGGACAGAGCCATGGCGGGGCGCAAGAACTGGCCCCGCTCCGGGCAGCGACAGGGACCCGCTCCCGCAGCGGCATCGGGGAGCGGAAGGGGCGCGGTGAGAGCCCGCGGCCCTCCCCGTGCCCGGCCCCGCGCTCCCCGCCCCGGGCTGCTGGGGAGGGCTGAGCTTTCACCGCTGTGCTGATCGGGCACGGGGAGTTAAAGTGTCACAGCAACAGCGTGAGCTGGCCTGGGACAGACTGACAGCTCAGTGACACCTGCCACCGAGCCTGTCCGATGGGATACTCAAGACTGGGGAGAGAGCAGGAGGGAGGATTTTCCGACTCACACGTGGTTTATGTTTAGGGACCTCAAGAGTTCTCTTGTCCAAGTGTTTGCCTGTCACCCTTTGATGTCACCTAAAATTCCTGCCGCCACATATCCTTTGGCCAAAAGGCTCACTCACCCACTTGCTACCATTTAGGTAAATTGTTTTGTGAACCTGGTTGCTGTAGTTTTCCTCAAGAGCTACTGAGCCTCGCCCTCTCCCCGCCCGGTCCCGGTCCCGCTCCTTGTCCCATCCTGTCTTGTCTCGGTGAGTTTGGAGCAGGGGCAGGAGCGAAGGTCCTCCATGCCACAAGGGGGCGCAACACAGTCCAGACCCGCCGCGTGCCTGGGGCGGTGCTCGCCGCGTTTACCCGCGTCCCGTGGGCGGGGCCTGTGTCACATGGCCACGCCCATCGCGGGCGGTGACAGCTGGGATGCGCTGGCTGCAGTAGCCGCGCCCCCGCCACGCCCCACTGTCACGAGACGCCGACGCGGGTGCTGATTGCCGGACGGCGCGGAGCGGGCGCTGATTGGCTGGCGGCGCGGGGCGGGACGGGCGCTGATTGGCCGCTGGCGCGCGGTGAGCGCGGCCCGGCACGGC
>VWYP01000395.1:0-33917 GCA_013400435.1 Pycnonotus jocosus
CCTCCAGGCTGAACAAGTGACTCCAACCACTCCTTGTACAGCTTTCCCTCTAGATATAACACCATCTTCATAGCTCTTCCTATAGTGATGCCTTGAGAAAGCTGACCTGAAAGAGAGACTGGAGAGAGCTAAAGTAGGTATTTATTGAAAGGCCTCTGGGATATACCTTGGGCAGGACAGGGCCTGACCAGGGCTACACACAGGGTGGACTGAGAATGGTCACAAAATGGCTGACCAGTTGTGATATCTTACATTTTTTATAAGTTTTGGCCCATTTGCATATTGGGGTTTAATTGTCCAATTGCAGCTTCAGGTTGTGAGGTCTTGTTCTTCTTGTTTTCTCCCTTCAGTTCACTGTTCTTTGGGGTTTTGGGCCTGAAAGTTGTTCTTGGTCCTCCGCAGGAAAAAGATTTGTTTTGTCTACCTACTCTGTGAAGAGAGCTTACTAACACTAAGTATGAGGCTCAGAACTGCACCCCTAGGCAGCACAGAATCTGAAAATATGAAAGCTAAAGCTTAAGGCATCAATAACAGCTTTATATCCTCACATTGTGGAGCCCCAAACTGCGCACAGGCTCGAGGTGAGGCTGCATTAAAGCAGAGAAGGACAATCCCCTTCCCCAGCTGGCTGTGCCTCATGCCCCCAGGACATGGTTGGATCCTCCTTCTGACCCATGTGCAGCTTGCCATGTTCTAATTTTTACTATTAGTAGTGGTATTTAAAACGATATCAATAGCTGCAGAAATTTTTCAATCTGATCCCAGACAGATTGAAGCTAGATTAAAAAGATTGTGTGTGTTTACGTATCTCTGTGTTGTTTTCTCCTTGTGAATACATAGCTCGACCTATGGAAAATAGCAGTGAACAACAAAGTAGATTGCATGAATTTTTTACATACAGTCTTGAAAAATCTATACCGTTGCTCAAGTGAAAATACACATTTTGTTGTAAGTAAATACTGCTTTTCCAAAGAAATAATAAAGATAAGTATAGACACAAGGTATTGTCCTAGAAACCATTTTCACTTTTCACATTATGTGAACAATCTTTATAGATGAAGTCTATATATTTCACAGGTCCTGAGTATTTTGTTATTTATTACTTGGCTCTTGCAATGTTTTAGATTTAATTAATTAAATATATTGTTTTCTGTTATATATTAAATTTTGAAATTTGTTATTTTGCTACATATAAAGCATTATAGCTGTTTTCCTGTTCTTCTGAGTAAGTAGCTTTATAAATTGCTTATTGATTTTGGGACCACATTAAGAGATGTAATAGACTCTGCTATAGATAATACTTATATATCTAAATACAGTATTTCAATACCATTCCTCAGTGTTCAAAAAGGTTTTCTTGCCATTTGAATACCTCTTGAAGTTTTAAAGCCAGATTCCCTTATCCTGTGGGACTGTCTGAAAAATAAATGAACTGTTACAATATGAAGGTTAGCATATCTTGGCTGAGCAACCTTTGTAGTTCACCCTGACCATTAACTATTTTTTCCTCTCATCAGTAATTTCAGACTTTAAAAAGCTGCTGGAGGTCACTCTTTGACTTAAGCAACAATTTTGTCCTCAAGACTTAAGTTTTAAATAGCCTGCAGGACACTGAAATCTTGCACATAGTGTAGCAATTGCTACTCACTACATGTAATTGAGAAACAGCAATCCCTGGTGCTTCAGCTTACTAGAGAGTAGATCCATAGAGCATAGCCAGTTTCCTGGACTATTAATTAAGGAAAGGATAGAGTTTTCTACTTCACTATGGATCAGTTAGACAGTTTGTCATTCTTACAGATCCAAAAAAGCACATCTGTCCACATCTTGTAGAACAATATTTTTTTCACCCTATATATTTCAATAACATATACCTTTCAGCAGCAGGAATTCTTGTTATTCACCTGCAGTGATCAGTAGCCGAACATATTCAGAGAGAACTTAAGGTTCATAGTTAAAAAAGGCTATTCATTTAAAAATGGCTATACTTTTCTTCTTTTCAGTCTATTCAGTTGACTACATGAATTCTTACTAAAGTAATTTCAATTTCTTCAGTCTCCAGCACAGCCATTCAAAAGTGGGATTGTCAGAGCAGAAAACATCAATATAAGGATTTTGCATCAATGATTGCAAAAACTGCTTTGCAGAAGCAATTGTTTCAATAAGAGTATGTCTTGCCTCAACCTGTACACCTTGAAGTGACAGATTGTAAAAAGATGTTTGGGCAAGTGAGCAATACTAATCTCTGAGCAAATTTTGTCCACACCTGGCCATTTTTGTACTGTTTCTAAAGAGAAAGCTGGACAGTCTGAGGCAAAATTTGTGATCTGGCTTAAGTACTAAATATTGGTACAAACAGAGTTTCACAACTTCTGTGTGATATCAGTGTAAAGTTTATAGCAGCAGAGTAGGAATTAGGACTGATGATGACAATGATGATCGTTTTATTCCTTAATGAATGCTATTCTGTAAAATGAGTCTAGTCTACACCTGGCATTTCAATCATCACACTTCAAATGTCTTTTTTTTTTCCGGAGTGACTACACACATATTCATGAAGCAAATATTTCAACAGCAGCAAAATTTTCTCCCCTATGAAAGAATAACTTTTCAGTTTGAGATACTGCATAATCCAGGAATTAAACTTTTCATTGTTATACATGCTACACGTGCATAAGTTTCTACTTACACTTTCTCTGTTTATGTCAATTACTGTTTTAATATACTCTGACTCACTTTCTTTCCCACTCAGTGCAAATCAGATTGCATTCAAATTCAAAATCCATTGCAGTTTATGTTGCAACTCAGTGTAAATTGATGTATGACCCAAAAGTTCAGTGATCTACACTGGTTTTGCTGTTCTAATCAGTGCAAGTTCAGTACATCTACAGCTTTCTGAGACTTGTGGAGATGTGCTGGGTCAGCCCAGATGTGCAGTCCTGGATGAGGATTAAGTCAAAGTGGTAGGCATAAACAACTGTTGCTCTGGATTAGCCAATTAAGCTCCAATAAGGTTTTTCAGGAGCCAGTGCAGCCTTTGTTCTGTCTGGGATGTGGTGTATCACCAGTAACAACCTCTCCTGATGGCTGGGATCTGCTTGAGGTATCCAAACCATCTTGTAACAAAGCAATCAGCACACCTGGCTACCTATTTCAGTGTTGTGCTTGGAATTTCCACATAATCTTTGGCCTTTCTCATTAATTCAATAGGGAATAATTCTCATTAATCCAACTGGGTATGATTCCTTCACTACATTTGCTGAAAACCAGTGCTCTGCATTGAACATCCTGCCCTGTGTGTGCCTGGCTGTGCTGTCTTTTGAGCAGATATCAGGGTGGTCAGTTCGGGTGGCCTTTAGTGAACACCCACAGCAGTGTCATCCATGTCATCCTGCACCTTAATTCCAACCCATAAGCTCTATTGGTTCTTCATCTCCCTCTAGGCAGAACTCAATACATTCCATTTGCTCTTCACATAACTTAAAGAGATTATAGTTAGTTTCTGTTAGCTGATATGAGGACTTAATTCTGTCTTTGGTCTCTCATTATGTATATTTGGTTAAAATAAATTATATATATTTATTTTTTAAATAAATATAAAGGTTCCTTAACAGATATATATGTGTAAAGATCAATATTTATTTAGCAACACCCATAATATGGCATTTCCTATGAGAATATATCTGATACAAGAAAGGGTCTTTTCATATGTCTGACTTTTGAAATAGTGCAGCCTGTGCAGTGCACTCTGGGTCAGGATGGATCTTTATAATGTTCTCTTCTATCCTTCAGATTTCTGAGCCGTTTCTTATTTGGCATAATTCAGTCCAGCTCTCTTGAATTCAAAGGCATGTACAGGCTTAATACAATTTCACTGTCAATAGACTCTTAATTTATAAAGGCAGCTCTGATACTCTTTCATCATTAATGTTCAGGTTTGATCTGATGCACTATTTTTTTCATTGGACTTTAGGCAAACATATGAAATATATCATTTTAGTTGCTACTGCATGCCTGAATTTAAAAAGAAAGAAAAAATTTTAGGAAGTTTTATCCTGTTTAACCACAGCATATTTTTTCCATCCTCAGGGAAAAAGAAAGTAATTCTGGTTAAAAAGAGTACTCTGTTATGTATAGGATAATGTTTGCTCTGACTTTAATGGATTTTACTGTTTTAGAAAGCACTGGAAATGGAAAAAAATAACACACTAACAACAAAAATCACATCACATTGGTTTTATTAAAAAACAAAAAGCTTTTAGAAAAGAGACCACAGAGAAGCATGGATTGACCAGTATTCCTTTCTTTACAAGGAAGAGATTTCCAGGATACATTTTCTTTAGAAACATATGTAAGTATACCTAATTAAGATACTTAGAGATATTTAATAATGAGCAATTAGTTTTAAATTCAGAAAAGCAACTATCATTTTAATAAATTGGTCATAAGTTGGACCTCTGCAGACATTTAGTTTTCAGGAAGCATCAGTATGACTTAATATTTGATGTAACCACTGAAGAACTTTCAGAGATCCAACCCATGATACTTTAACATTTTTAACACCATTCCCAATTATGTTCTAAATTAAAGTCTTACATAAACAGAAGCATAATTGCAAATGCAGTGTTTAAGATGCCATGTCTGGAATATCACAGAATTTTAACTAGCAATTCCTCTCAATCCATTTGTGTTACTGATAACTCTGCTAGCAAGGTCATCTAAAGGTGATCTAAAGCTTCATAAAAAGTAAATATTAATGTGAGTTGATTTTGCAATTATTTATGGAAAGCACTTTTTTATGGAAGTACCTGAGAAGTGGAATTCTTTGTGGAAATTTTTTACTTAATGAAAACTAATAAATACATTTTTCACAAAGCAGCTAAAGGAACTTGTTTCTTTTCAGGTAAATTCAACCTGAAAATTAACCAAACTTTTCTTTAACTCTGCCATTTTAATTTTTGTTAAACACTAACATAGTCCTCCTGTTGGTGACTTGCAAGTTTAAAGAAGTTTCTGTTTGAATGCTCAGATTAGTGAGCATAATATACAATATACACAACATAACCATAAATGAGTGACCAGCTATGTGTGACTTTATTACTGAAAAGTTCACCTTAGCTGACATTTTCAATGAAGGGTGTGGGATTTCAGTGATCAAGTCCTTATATAACCCACTTTAAACCCTTTTAAAATCCTATTATTAACTATTGAATTCTCCTAACAAGTTATTTCTGAAAGTACCCATGTACATCTCAAATGACACATAATGTACCACTTTGACATACTCTTGTCTTTGAGAAGAACAACAGATGATTTTCAGGTGATTTTTTTTAATTCTTCAAATAAAGTTTATTCTTTTATTAAGTATAATTCTAATTTTGTGCTAAATTTAACAATATATTTAATTAACATCTTTTGAGAAAGATATAAAAAATATTCCTGTAAAAAAATATGCATTACTGAAAGGCAGCTATAAAAATATCTGCACTTATATCTGGCAATATATTCTAGCACAGCTTTTATTTATCATTCTCCCTAAAGTGCTTCATGTATTCAATTATATGTACATTTTGCATC
Organism: Pycnonotus jocosus; assembly: GCA_013400435.1. Taxonomy (NCBI): domain Eukaryota; kingdom Metazoa; phylum Chordata; class Aves; order Passeriformes; family Pycnonotidae; genus Pycnonotus; species Pycnonotus jocosus. The sequence goes on from VWYP01000395.1 coordinate 5,578, forward strand.
AAATATTAATAAACATACCAATTTCAAGCACAACACAATGGTTTTCTAATATAAGTTTAATTACAACAGTATGGCATATCTATATGTCTTTAGTTATTAATATTTTGAGGATTTTATTGCCTTTATCTAGTCTGAATGTGAGATTAGGGTGACATCTGTGTGAATCTGTAGGAAGATTTTTCTGTTTCCAGGGAGTACAGCTTGTCTTTTGTCTGAAAATATCTGTAGTATTAAACTCAGTTTTGGTTGCATATCCTTATACTGCCCCTTCTTACTGGAAAATAAGCATTAGAGAAATTTACTACTATTCTGGCACCATCCCTAGGATTTAATGAGATGTCTCTAGTATTTCTGATCGTGTAATACAGGGAAACCTAGCTTTATAAAGTTATTCTTCTGAGAATTTAATTCAGTTTTTATATGCAAAGGTCAAATTCCTTACTCATATTGGTTTAATCATTCTGAAAAACAATTGAGTTGTCTACAGCACATACTACTACACAGACACAAGTGCTACTGTATGATTTATACAGATAAAATAGGGTTTAAAACCTCGTTTCTGAATTTGTAATTACACGGCACAGAAGGCCAAACATAATCACATGTATGGTTGTCTGAAGTTTCTTACAGAGAGCCATTTGACATCATCCACATTGACTTTTGAGTCATTCATTTTTAACATAATATCATATTCTTTCTCTTCAGATCTTTATAATCAGATCTGAAAGTTACTCTTTCTATTTGACAGAAATAACAGTTGGGAACATGGAAAATAGAGAATGGAATAATCCTACTAATTGGAAAATATATAAAGTTCTATTGCTCACATCTGAAAGAAACAAATTATTAAAATAGCAACATGGGAGAAAAAAGATTTTTAAAAGACTATTTACTGTGGTTAAAATCTAGCTGAAACACAGCTCCACATGAACACAGTTCGTGTGAAAAGTGATTATATAAAATGAAAGTATCAAATTATACATAAGTGGCCTTATTCAAGCAAGAGAAAGATTTGGAAATTTGATGTTGTCAGAATGACAGGGGTGTTTCTGGTCAGAAATAAAATCCAATATTTCATAGCACTATTCTGTGGTCATTATTTGAGTGACAGTGGAGGTTAAATTGATTTAAATTACACTTTGCTATTATAACTACTATTTTCTGTATCAATTATTTGTATTAAGACTTTGATTTTCCCTTGGAGATCTCAGAGCACTTTAGAAGATGTACAATGCTCATTAAAGATATGGTTCTCATTAAATAAGCCATCTGCCCAGTTTACTCATTTGGAAAGCCAACATGTGTCTGCTGCATTTATATAATTTTTAGTGCCCTCTTCAAGGCAGAGGTCAAGCAACAGCATGGTTGTTCCTGTGAAAAGTCAGTGAGTTTAAACTACCCATGCTGGTGTCACATCTCAAATATTATCATTAACCATTTGTCTAACTTGTGTAGACAAGTGACAAGAGCTTGAGAATCTTCAGTCTCAGTCCCTTTCACTTCCCAGCTAAACAACTTTTGCAGCCCATGAAATTCTTCCCCCATATTGCCTCAACTCCATGGATCTCCCCAAGCTCCAGTAACTTTCAGCTACAACGAGTTAAGCTTGTATGTTTCTTATTACAGAAATATTTTCTAGCAGAGCATCTACATTCATTGCAACAAAGTTTAAACTTTTCCAGTTTAAAAAGTATACAGGCTTTATCAAGGGAGGCATCTTTAAGAAATGCATTAAAAATATTGAAGAGAGAGACATTTTGTGGTTGGGGAGCCAAGTTTCAAGAGCTATAACTTAAAAATTCTCATTTCTTTTATGGCTTTCATATTTAAATTTATTTTTAAGTCAAGAAGTGTTATTAAAAAAAAGAAGTCCAACATGCACCCTGTTTTCTTTGCTAATTATTCCATCAACAATTTTACATAAAATTTGACATGGAAAATAGGGTTATACTCCATTTGTTGATTTTTTGGGGGTTTATTTAACTCCCCAACAACTTTGCATAATAACCAGGAACAATTTGAACCTGAGGAGAGATGAAATGTGAAAAACTTTTACCATAGTGGGAATAATCTTGGCAAGTAACAGCCTATAAAGAAATAAATTAAAAATATCATACAGTAAGGAGGAATATCATTAAATAACTGTTAGGGTGAATTTTCTTATGTTCAATCTATCCTTTCTTTGGTGAGCAGAGGTCTCGTTAGGATCAGCAACAACTAGGACCTTGATTTTAGAGCATTTTGAGGCAAGGATGAGATAATGTCAGAAAAACAAGGAAGTCAAATCCTGCATCTTGGTCACAATCTAAACTGAATAAAACTGGAATAAACCATGCCTACTCCTGTCTTCACAAGGTGAGATATGAGAGAATGGACCAGAAAAAGTAAAAAGGCATCTCAAGATATTGGCTGATTCCCTACTTAATTGATACCCTTGTCATCTGTAATGAACACTAAGGCCCTGTATCCCCTTTCAGTGTCTCCTACATGTGCAAATTATGTATCTCAGCAGAGAGAGAACCTACAGCACACTGCAAAGTATAATCTTTAAAGTCAGAAACAAACAGAGGAGCTGCACTGTGCCAGTCAGTAGAGAAAAGGGGCAATATTAGAGTGGCACTTCCCAGGTAGCAGAGTTTCAGATATCTACAAGATAGAATATAAACCTTTTTACTTCTTGAAGGTAATTATCTGCTTTTGAAACAGGAGATGAGGCATCAGTTTTTCTCTCTTGACATAACTTCATTCCCACCTAACTTAATATGTAGAACGTTTTTTGTTTGAGATGTTAAGAGGTCTGAACTCAACTTCCTTCTTTGCCTGGTGGCAATAGAACTTTTTATTCTTCACCTCCTGTGGAGAATTTTGGTATTGTGTTGAGATCTCTGGTCTGTCCTCCCACTGCAGCTATCACTTTTATAAAAACATTTAAGTCATTAAGGGTAGGATACAGGTGAAAGAAAGACTAGCATATGGCAACCTGAAACCTACAGCAGCATCCTGGCTAAGGAAATTCTGGACATGCCAAAATCCTCCATATATTTAGGCAGTTATCAGCACACCAACTTTGAGTATTTCAAACTTAATTTCTAATTATTGCTTTAGATGTCGTCTTCATTGTGGAATTTTATTACACAGCTAGTAAAAACTGCATATATCATCTGCACTGTCGCACTGAGTTTAGCTTTCTTTGAGACTGCTACAACCCTGCCTTGCTTCTCACATCAATTTCTATTTTAAACTCTGAACAAGAGCCAAGTAATTTAAAAGTATGTGAGAAAGTTAATGTATTATAAGTGGTTCTAATAGGTTATTCTCACACCGTTAAAAATCAGCATTTGCAGTTCAAATGTGAGTCTGGGAGAGACAGATCCTACTTCTCTGTAACTGATGCAGACTGGGGATTTAGTGATTTAGAAGTTCAATTTTAATTGCTTTGAAGATTTTAAGCTTTTGCAGGCCTGCTTTGTAAAAGGAAGTTTGCTTTTGCTGACAAATGAGAAAACACAACATATAAACATATTAAATCAGACAATGCTTGGGCACTAAATTTTTCTTCCACCTGGAAGCCTATTAGCCAGTATCAGTCCCTGGGAGACTTGCTGCCAGTAGCTAGTTGTAGTTGTTTATTTATATATCAGTAATGTTTTTACTTGAATCACTGAAACTCATGTGCAGTGTAGGGTTTCATCTGGACTCTGGATCTCTGATCTTAATGAGAATGGTTAGGTTAAGAATAAGAGTGAAATGCCCACATAAAAGGGTGAACACAGGAGAACCCACAACTGCTTTGTAATCTTCCATGAGCCTCCCAGCCTGGCAGGGCTGCCTGGAGCTCTGGGCAGGCTCTGCTGCCTGCCCAGCCCGGGTAACACCCCAGGAAAAGGGAATTAACATTGCCTCTGGCTCATCTCTTCCACTTGCTGGCCAATGCAGCTGAGCTGGCATGGAGGTGGCACAGGAATTTATGTCTGGAAAAGACCACAAACGAATGGAAAGGCTGAGGATGAAAGGAGGAAGCAAGGGAGGAGTTATGACTCAGAGGGATGGTTGCCTGTGACTCCCAGTGTTTCCCTGGGTTACCCAGGAGCTACATGCAGCCTCCTACTTGGAGCTAAAATAAAGGAATAATCTATTTCAATAGCAAAGTGAGTACTGAGCTTTAGAGCTTACATGTTTGCAAAGAGCAACTTCTTACTTCTTAATGATGTTTCCTAAATCATGTGCTTTCTGCTTGAACTGAGAGCATGTAAAGTAACTCTGATGAGGTCATTAGAAAATCTAAGATCCTGATTCTGCATCATTCCTTCCATTGTGTTCATCATGAATCTTACAGTGAGAAATACAAGAGAAAGCGTATGCATTACAATAAAAATTATAAAGATGTAGTTCCTTACTCTAGAAGGCTTGCAGACTTTGCAGCTTCACTGTTGGATGTCTGTCAGGTGAAACTCTTTTAGACGTCCATTTAGTAGCACTGCAGCTGGGTGTTTCCAGGGAGCAGAAATACTTCTTTTTACAGCTTTACTCTTCTCTGGTGAAGAATTTCACATGTCTCTGTATGTCAGGCTCTGTTGAAACGTACTCATGTTCTAATGCTCTAATGCCCTAAAATGTTAGCATTCCTGTGAATATATCTACAGAGGAAATATGGTTTGGTCCCAGAGTTATCCATGATAAATCCTTTCAGCTCAATATTAACCCATTCTTCCTTAGGATGGCAATTATGCTTAATTAGTGTTCTGAATAAGAATGTTCATACAAATCAGAGTATATACCTACAGAAGACCAATGACAATCATTTTATTTGCCTTACTCAATAATTGTCATGGTGAAAGATGGAAAATACATAAGAGTTTATGCCTTTCCATTCAAATGCTTTTTTTCTCATAATCTGAAAAACAGCTTATTCTCTTTGTGCACCTGGTCTGCTGCTTTACATCAAGGGAAAAAGTGTTTTAGCTTTCCTCTCTCTTGCTGTAATCACACTCTGGAAGCCAGCACCCTAAGAACTACTGATGGAGCGTTAGAACTTCAGTGGTTTGTGAGAAGATCCCTAAAGATTCAGAAGTAGTTTCAGTAAAAGAGTAGGAAAGTTTATCTTTGAACTGATACAATCCAACATCAATAATAAGTTTATGCTCTTGAAGTTCAATGCGAGCTTTGCCAGCACCAGTGAGGCACTGGGCTCCAGGTGCACATTTTTAAGAACAGCTTGGCATTGGAAAAAGGTGAACTACCTAATTGGTAGCCTCATTTTCCTGTGATCGTATATTCTTCTGATACAGTAAGATGAAAATATATATTAAGATGAGGAGAACAGTGTAGGAATGTGTTTACATGTTTATATGTATAATGATGTAGTGTGTATATGGACACACATTTCTTTGATGTGTCTTTATACATAGACATACATGTCTATATGCATACACATGTCTCCACACTTTTGGTTTATAGTTTCGTTCTTCTTTAAATGCATACTTTTCATTAAACCTTTTCAGTAATTGTTCCTGTGCTTTAGGTTAGCACCATACCATTTGCTCAGTTACAATCCATTGCACAAGTTGTACAGAGATTTTCATTCACTAGCTAGTGCACAATAGGTATTCTGTATTTATTTACACTTTTTTATCATTCATATATTTGTACTTTACTAAAAACAAGAAACTAATGTGGTGAAAATATTATTCACACAAAGAAAAAAAGTTCAATGTCAGTTATTTCTTTATGGACATCATTTAAAGTATTTATGTTTCCCATATATCAGAAGTTCATAGCAAGAAACTGGCATTTCTATAGGGAAGTTTTCCATTAAAACATGATTCTGTTCCCCAGCACTGAGGTTTCAACCAGCTTCACTTTGACTGCCCGTACTCCTCAAAAGGAAAAAAATCCTTCTCTTGGAGAAATGGAAAGGATAATACATGCATTCATAAGCTAAATTCTGTGTAGTATGTTTCAAGTGTAATATTCAACTTCCTTAAGAAAGTAGAAAGAAGCTTCTGTTTCTGGTATTAATACACATGAAAATGTTTCCAAAAGAGAAAGTTTTCCACCCTTCCTGAAACCAGATCAGATGTAGTCCCCTTTATTTAAATACAGTTTCTGAAAGTCTTCTGTGTTATGATTTAACAGGACAGAATCCCCAAGTTTACATTTTTCATTTATATTTATATAAAGATTAATTTTCATTAGCCTTCAATGGATTTAAGGAAAGGAAGCTGTAATTGCACTTTTTTTCTTCTTTCTTTTGATGTAAGAAAAGAGCCAACCCACACTGACACTAAGGTGAAAATCATCAGTTATTCCATAAAAACCTTTGTATCTCATCCCAGCTTTTTGCTGTAGTGAGATACCAGCTGTAGTCAGTTCACCTAAGTCAATGTCCCAATAGTGTGGGCTACACATGCCAGGGCTGCAAGCTATTAAAACTTTTGAAAAACCTTTGTTTCAAGGAATTTTAATTATGGCTCACAAGGTCACTCATGTTGAGACTTTATATCGGGGGCCAAACTTCAGATCTTCATGAGTAAGGCAAGAGGTTAGCATGTGTAACTTTATCCTCACTATAGAGTTCATATGCTGCTGATTATAAGCTTGTAAACAAATCCTTCACATCGCTCCTGTCTGAAACAGCTTTATAAGGAGTTTAGTTTTTAGAAAAATAAGAACAGGTGACAAGGACAAATTGTCCTGAAGACTGTGCAAGTTAAACTCCCAGTTTCTGATGAAAAAGAGATTATAATCAGAAATATCAGGTATTCTTAGACTGTGTGGAGAGTACTTAGATCATGTCACAGTTTTGTTGTCAAGGAACACTAGTCCTTGCCTTCAGCAAAACACAGGACCACTTCCCTTTTCTTTCTTCTCAGCATCTTTTTTCTTCTCTTTCCTCTCTTCTCCATGAAGACATGCTTTTTATATGCTGGCCTTGAGCTGAAGGACTGTATCAAATTCCTCGCTCACCAATTTGTAATTTTGCTCAGCGTTATTTGGCAACTTGAATGAGAAAAAAGTTTATGACTGCTACCATCTCTTAAAGGACTTAGACCAAGTGTATAAATCTTTAATCCAGATCCTCCCTCTTGGAAATTATTAATATCTGTGTGAATCACAGTGATGATTCTGCTGTTTAGTCTATCTTTTATATTTTAAGACATACCTGTGTTGAGTTCGTTTGGTCCATGAAGCAGTACTGTTTTATGGTGCTTTTTTACTTCAAAAGACATAACTTTTTTTTTCTTTCTTTTCTTGAAACAAACCATTCTGGCTTGTCTGCCTCTCACTTTATTTGCAATACACAACTTGTCTTCTGCCTTAAGAATCAATTTGGCTCACTTGTGTAATTTGCTCTTTTAGCCTGCTTTTGTCATCTTTGCTTCAGAGAACATTTATGTCTTCAACTGAGACTAAATTGTGTTAATTAGGAAAATATCTAATGGCAGCTTGCCCATCACCATGCCTGAATGGTCACATAAAGTTAAAGAAAAAGCAGCACCACTTCTCTTGAGTTCATATGAAATCCTTCCAAAACTGCCAGCACAGAGTAATTTATCTTTTTAAAACACAGACAATGTAACAGACAAAGGCATAATAGGACAAATTTGGATAGGAAATTGTGTAGCATTTTTTGTTTGTTTGTTTGTTTGTTTTTAAATAATAAGAATAATTAATTGTTGGGAGAAATTTCTAACCAAAATGATGGAGCAGCTATAGCTGAGTGTTTCTCTAAATCATGTACTTAAGCTCATCAGGAAGTTATTAGGCTTGATGCAGAAATTACTTCATTAAATTTTACACACTGTGCAATGAAAAAGGTCAAAATAAATAGTCATAATTAACATTTTTGGTCCTCAATTGCAGGTGAAATTGTGGTCAAATGAATCCTAATAGGACCTAAGTCCTATTGATTTCAATAAGAAAATGTTGTCATCCAATAAACTTATACACAAATCTTTTGCTTATGTTAGGTGGAGACAGAAAAAAAAGTATTTTAGGTAATTTATTTTTAATATATTGTGTTATGTAATTAAATGTTATGAAGGAGAGTGAAATAAGGATACAATGGGACATGCCCATTTGTGGTTTTGCTATGGTAATTGAAATTAATATTTTTTATTCTTGTGTGTCTTTACTGAGAGACAGAAAAGATAAAAGTACCCCCTTTATCATGCTGAGAAAACAGCTGAATGTCCCTATGGAAATTTAGCATCTGTTCATCTGACTTTTCTTAGCTCATTATGACTAACACTACTGCAAATGAATCTGCTAAGATTTTACTTAATACAGGGCTATAGTATTTACTATACTGAATATTACAATAGTGTGTATAAATAGGTGTATATATAAATATGTACACATTGTGTGCTGAATAGATGATCTTAATCCTTTTCTAGCCAATTAGAGAAACTTTTAACTTCCCTGAGACACAAGTTTAAGTCCCTGCTGGTTTTTTTCTTTTGCAAGTTAATGCCTATATTTTTATCTCCTTCACATAATGTAGCAGAGAGCCCCATGCAATCTAGAATAGAAAGCAGGTCAGTCTGATGTTGTGCCCTCTAATTGCTTCTGTCTTAAAACATTTCAGTCTTTCTACGACATGCAATTTCTTTTTTCTTTCCAGTGCACATGAAAAGGGATAATGTTAGCATTTTGCAGTTAATTCAATTACTTCCCACTTGTGAAAATGCTGACAGGATTTCCGACCACTGGAAGAGGTGCCCTGACTGTTAGATGTGATTGGCAGCCCAGACATAACTTATAAATTGCAGCTGAAATTAAAACATTTTATCTTCACTCATATATATCCTTCATGACAAACCATTCAGCAATACTTCCAAGCCATTATTTTACTGAATTGATTTTCAACAGCAATTAGTGACCAATTTGTGAGATAATGTTCTCTGTCAAATCATAGACATGTCAGGATCTGTTTCAGAAATAGACAAGACTTTAATGCACTCGTGATCATTAATCATAACTGTTGTTCTTTAAATACTGTGGATGAAATTTTTTTTCAGATTTACACCATCTGCAGTAATACTGTTATCAGAAAACTGTGCTCTGTGCATTTCACATAAACAAGAAAATGTGAAAAAAGAAAGCTTATTTGAAAAGGGCCATTGTCTGCATGTTGGAGAAGATAACTTCTCATAATAAACCCATTATTTTTAAAAATGTTATTTAATGATAATATTAAAAATTTGCCAATAGCATAATAGGAAAGTAATTTAGAAAATAATGCTTGCCAAAAGCAATTATAAAACACATAGAGGAAGAAAAGGCCTATTTAAAATATGTTTAACTAAAGCTCATAATCACCACACCTAACTTTAATTGTCCATTTAGCTCAGATTTTCTCTATGGCCTGTGGAAAAAAAGAAATTCTCCCAAACCTTATTCATGTGAGAGGTGAGCTGAATTTCCATCTCCAAGTGGCTCCCTGTTGTTATTAAATGTACAGAGATGGAGGATCCCTCTGTACCTGTTTAGACTTAACATCTAATTTTTAGACAACTAATACTAAGAGATGTAAGCCTCTATTAACTCACCATCTGATGATATTAGCAGGATTTTACCACTTAGAAATGCATAACAACAGAGGTGAAAGTAGGAAGGGTGCAAATTCCACTGTGGTAAATCGATAACTTAATCCCATAATGCAATTTGCAGACAAGTGCTTGAACTCTGTATTAAAAATTAGTAGAAAAGATAATAGCCACATATTGAAGTTATATTTAACATTCTTAAAAAGATATAACATGAAGAAAAGGTCAAGGATAGAAGAACATTTTGAAAAACATGAAGAGAAGTAATAGTCTAAATTAGCAAAAGATATGCTTTAGTATTATGAACGAGAACACTTTTTTTTCCCTTTATTTCCATTTTTAATTTGGTACATTTATCCTGACCAGATAGAATAGCAATATTTAGTGTTCTGCATATCAACCAATGGTGGGGACTTTCTTAATTGAAGAGATGTCTGGGCCAGTTGGTGCAGGCAGCTGCAGGAGCAGAAGGTCTGACTCCCAAGCAACAGCTTTTCATAGTTTTCAGAAGCAGATTTCTTGATCTGTTCATCCTTCAGCTCTCTGGGGAGGAGAAATGAACAGTTTCTTCTGGCAACCAAGGTCTCCATCTTGACTTCCTGTCCCTCCTCAAGGAATAATGAGAGTCTCATGCATGTTCCATATCTTGAAAGGCAGAGATGAAGTTGAGTTGCTGTGCTCCTTGCCTTGACATAGTATGGAATACTGGTTTAAATACCCTGGATATGCAGCAGTGAATATCCAAGATAGCCTATGGATTTGAAAAGAATGATTAAGTCACATTATATAGTTAATATTAGACAATGCACATGCTTTTATTTTTTTTTTTTCTATAATAGAACTTCAGTTATCTTCAAATGAAAGCTAACAAGAGATTTAAAGATTAAAAGTTATTAAGGAAAATTAAGGGAAAGAACTATGCTTGTATGAAATTTAAACCTCCTTTGGTATCATGAAAAGATATTTTTGTAATTTTAATCACATTTGCTTTACACTCTGCTTCATTTTAATTAATTTTTTTCAGTTTCTCAACTTTCAGAATGCTAATTAAACATGCTGAGTAGTTTATCCCTTTAGAAAGGAGTCAATATGTTTCATTCCTTTGAGGAAACTCTCATTTATTAAAGACCCATTTGCCATCCAATAGGCAGCTTGTTCTTTAGACACGAAGGCAAGCATTTGGTACAGATCTTTCAGGGTTATTTTGCAATATCCACTTTAACTAGCAGACAGTTGCTAGGTATATGTTGTAATTGCTATTGTAATTTTAGTGCCTCAAGTGAAAAAAACCCTATTTTTATAAATGTTTCTTTGTTATGTCTATACTTAATTAAGTTTAGGGATATGATTTTCTCCATCATCATGTGCTTCTGATTACAGTGATACCTGCATTAACCTGTACTTTGGAGGATTTCAATCTTAAATATTCACCATCTGTTAATAAAAGAGATTATCTCACTGCATTTTGCAACAGGTATAGACTAATTAGAACCAATTGGTATTTTTTGCATTCCTTTTTCTCATAAAAGAACTGTTCAACGTAGAAGTTACATGGTTAAAATCTCTCTTTTGGCTGAGTGCAGTTTTATTGGATCATTACTTAATCCATCAAAGATGTTGATTATATCTTTTAATAACTGGAATAGTTGAGACCAAAAAGGAGATTGATTTAATGATATGGCAGTGTTAGCACAAAGCAGGCATTTCAAAACTAAGTGGCTGCCCGAAAGGGGAGAAATTGCCTGAAGGCTTTGGAGAAAGCATTATGGTATTTCAGTGACAGGTTTCCCTCTGCTACTTCAGCACAGCTCCTTCACAGCTGGCTGCTTCTGTTTGTGCTTGCAGAGTCTCCTAAGGATTATGAGATTATTGGTCTTAACTAAATAAAATGGAGAGAAACTTGAGATTTCTGCACAGGCTTTGCACTATTGAAATGATATAAGTTTATTTCCTTGAGTATCTCTGTACCATTACTTAGTGGAATCCATTGCCTCAGTGATTCTAGTTTTGAGATTAATGTGATATAAAAGAAAAATTGTGAAATAGCCTCAAAAATCCTTCTCTCTGAAGTAAGTGCAGTCTGACAAGAACAACAAGAAAACATCAATTTAAATCTTAATTATAAACTTGCTTAGACAATTTATAATTATTAATCTCTTGGTCAGACCTACAAAATTAAAAAGTAATTAAATCCACTAAAAAAATCCTTCTCAAAAGTAACTCAATGGCTGGATATATTTTTTGATCAGAAGAATCTCTTTGTTGTCTTTAAGATGGTGTTAGGTTCAAAACTATTATATTGAAGTGAGTTCTTGTAAAGTGAAATGACCTTGGCCATAAACCCAACAACAATTACCATGATACTGTAAATATAGATTTACTTTGATTTGAAAAAGAAATAAAATGAATTCATGTCAAAGAGAGTTGGTTCAATAAAAGGAATGGTTGGAATTGATACTTTAACTTTTCTTATGTAATAATTGTAAATATTCTACATAAGAGGCTACATTTTAGATGAGAGCATGTGTTGTTGAGCTTGATGCTTCCTTGTTTATTAAGATTCATTAGTTTTTGTTTGTTTGTTTGTTTGTTTTTCCCTACACAGGTTTTATTATTTTAAAAACTCATATGGATTTATGGACTGCATCAATATAGAAAATATAGTTTGATCTGGAAATATCTCCTAGGCAGTTTAGAGAATTTAATCAGACCAGGTGAAAGGGAAGCCTTGTGAAAACCTCAAGCAGCTTCAGGAGCGATGGTTCTCATTCTGACTTTCCTAAGAATATTTTCATAGGTTGTCTTATTTTTGAAGCCTTGGCAAATTGTAATCCAAGATCTAAAGGGCTGCAGGAATTTGTGTAATCTGTTCCTCATTGATACTGGATTGTTCACAGGCACTGAGGGAGACTGGGTCTTAACCAATTATTTTCCATAAACATCCAAACTTCTAACAGTTTTAAAAACACCCCCTTTGCTGTCTGTGGACCAACCATGAGCAGACCTCAAGACACTCCATGATTTCAGCAGGAGCTGTGGCTGTCAGAGGAATTTCACTATTCACTGTGACATGCTTTAGCTTTGGCCTCAGTGATTTCTTTTACCCCTAGCAACTGCTGAACCAAGAGAATATTGTTTTTTACTCTGATTAGATTTGAGAGGTTAAAGGTGATCTGAAAGGCATCATCAATTGGACTTTTAAGATTACAATATAAAGTATGTAAGTTATGTTCACTAACATCTTGTTAATCTGAATATTCTGTCAAGGGAATTTTGACATACAATTTTTGGAAGCTGGTCTTTAAGAGCATTTCAGATTCTTCCTTGATAAATTATCCTACAACCCGAGTAAGAGCTAAGAAGTACTAAATAAAAAAGCTTTCAGCCGAGCTTTGACCGCAAGGCTGCCCTTCATATTGATTCCTTGGATTAAAAACTTCAACTAAAGCATTAATGTTAAAGCTGCCTCCTAAAACTCTGGTTCTTATTCGGGCAGATTGATATTTATTATTTAATTTCAATCTCCATGTTTTCAGATCTTTTGATCTACAAATAACTTATTAAGCTAACTACTAGGAAAACATGGAAGTAAAACATTATTCTTAGACATACTGTGCCAAATATTTTAACAAAGTAACTGAAAGAAATGTGAAATTTTGCTTGATAATGTAAGCAATCTGAGAGAACAGGAGAGAAAAATCAAAGTGCTTAACAGAGAGTGCTTAGGAGAAAAAAGACATCAAAAACATAGCCTGTGTACCAGAATGGCAATGATCCTATCAATGGGCTGTGAGCAGATGATGAAATCCAAAGATCTTAAAGAGAGAAGGACCATCATTACTAGATAAAGAGTCTTTAAAAGTCAGTTTTTAACTTCGTAGTTGTAAGTTAACTAGGTGGATTGAGAGCAATGAAATCTATTTTATCAATACTATGCCTAAAAATAGGATTGGAAAATTCTTGTACCAACAGATCTGCTTGAGTTTGTCTTGTGAGTATCCTTTAAAACCAGTGAAGAGAAATAATCTCCTCTAGAGCACAATTCATGTGAGTAATGTTGGATTTGTACAATGGGGCGTGCAACAGCTATTTTCCTAGAAAGACTCACTTCCCTGTTGTAGATTAGAACATATCTAAATATCAGATTTCTGGAGCTGAATAATCTACCTTTAATGTTTTGTAAGGTGTGATCCATATCTGCAACTTTACAAAAAAGAAATTAAGTTTCTAAGCTTAAATATTTCCAGGCTATTATGCAGGGACATGCCATTAACCTGTCCTCTAAATGCCATCCTGAGATCTTATTTGAAAGTGTTAGGAACGATTTTATAGATGTAAAAGTGACAGCAGAGCCCAGTCTTGTGAATTCTTTGACTGTGCAAGTATTGGAACATGCCTGTTTCACTGGAAACCTTAACAGCAACCCTAGCAGTTTCTAATGCACTTGACTGAAAACAACTGAAATTGCAAGTGAATTGCAATTGCTACAAAAACCTTGAGTTACCACTGCAATTTCTGATGGCAATTTCCTTGGCATTTAGAGAGGTTTTGAAAAGTACTTAAGTTGCAATTAATAGAAATAATGGTGTATCTGTAATTTCCTTTGGTCTGAAACCAAACTCTGATTGACATATATTCTAATAACATTGTCATGAATGTTAGCTGCAATTTTTTTTCTTTTCTTTTTGAATGAAGTAAATAGGATTAAATGTCTTTATTATTACTAGCCATGAAGCATGCAATTACTTGGCTAGCAAGTAAATAGTAACTGGCAAACTGTGTAGACAAGCTGGAGCTCAGATTGGACTTTCCTGGTGGTCCCAGAGTCTGCAGTGAATACTCAATGGCATAGAGACCGAACTATTCTTGCAGTTGAGTAGGTGGTTCTCTGCAGTTCAGAGCTAAGACAAATAACTAGCAAAGGCAGGAAAATATTTACTGCCACTACCCACTACACATACTGCCACCATACATCGTGTACCAGCATTGTGACTGAAAATAACTTTCCTGGCTCAAAGACTATCAAACTATCACATACTACATCAATAATACAAGATGTTTGTAAATGAAACAGCATGAAAATGCCAGCATTTATAACATCCTAACCACATCTGTGGCACTACATTCATTGTAGGAGTCAAAGCATATGTTCATCTTATCTAAATTCAGGCACCTACAATGCTTTAATTAATATTTTGGTCTTACTAAGCAGCTCATGTAGTCATTGTAAAAAGATGGGCCTTTCCAGAAGGCAAGGCTGATCTGCAGTAATCTAAATTACTCTTTGGAGGACTTGCCTCTATAAACTATTAGGAAATTCAGTTACTGGATATGTACCTTGTGTGACCCTAAGCTCTTCCTAGGGGTGGAATGAGTCCAAATCTATGTGAATACAAATGTTATTGAGGAGAATGTAAAGGAAATGATACATACAGTATCTGGAGGACTGAATTTATTTTCTTTTCTTTGTTTTTTATTTTCTTTTGTTGTTGTTGTTTTGGTTTTTTGTTTTGGTTTTGTTTGTTTGTTTGTTTGTTGTGGGGGTTTTTTGGGTCTTGGGATGTCTCTGATATTCAGTAAAATCTTACTGCTGGGTATGCAAACTTAACCCAGTCAACATTTCCATGTTTAAGCTGAAGCACTCGATTTGTCCTAGTAACTGAATTCTTGAGTTTTATGATTAAACAACCAGTTTTCTCATATGGGAAGTCACATGTGAAATAATGCATAGTTTCTAATTTATAGAAACAACCAAGTTCAATCAATATTCAACTTATCTTTATTGTCTTCTTACTTGATGCAAATGAAATCTCACTGCCTGTAATGAGTTAGACAATAATGTTAATCCGTTGCAGTTGTTTCAACTTTTAGAATGAGGTTCAGTCTATCTCAACTAGACATATGTTGGCCTTTGGAGACCTATAAATCATCTAAATTCCAAACAGATAATTAAAGATGAGTGTATTCAATTGATCAAGATATGTCATTGTATCCTGTATTTCATACCCTGAAAGGCATGTATAATCCTCCTGGGAAACAAGAATCACAACCTTAGAGTCTTTCCTCTAGGACAATGCACTAACTGCTAGGCAAGGGTGAAATGCAGGTTTGCTCATTTGTCTGAACAAGCCCTGTCCCTCTTCCTTGATGTACCCTTTTTAACCAACTGAGTTGCACCTGCCTCAAAATTGACTTCACTGATGGATGATGGATGGTTAATGATAAATACAGATGTCTGAATCCAAAGAAGTAAGTTCAGAGCTATATTTTAGGTGTGTTTCATTTTATACATATATTAAAAACTAATAAAATTCTAAAATTACAGGGTAGTTTTGATGAAGAGCACTGCCAAAGATTCCAAATCCCATACACTCCAACATCTGACTAGCTGTTACAGTTACTGATATTTAAGGACTTTGTGGTCTTCTTTTTAAAGCACAAGCATGTATTTATGTATTTACACCCTTGAGCTAAACCATCAAAGGCATCTTTGTAAGCTACAATTTTTAGTAAAAATAAATTAAAATTGTTCTGAATGCTACTGAAATAACAAACTGGGGCAATCCATCTGGAATTCATTTTCCTTCATATTACAGGCTTTGTGTCACTGCTGTCCAATTTGACACCGAAAAGCACAAAGAATAACATTGACATAAGGATATAGTTATGTTTATAGCACAGACGTAGATTTTTTTTTCCCCAGTTATTTTCAGAGTAGTATCCCTACAGTTGGCACCCTCAACTGGATTTCAGAAAAAGCTGTCTGTGGTGGTAATGTTAAAATGCAGCAGCAAAAGCCCATGGAATGAAGGGCTGTCAGTCCAGCTACTGTTCTTAGCCAAGCACTTCCGTTGTACCCACTGGGGAGGCTGCAGGGCTGGAACTGGAAGCCAGGCTTTTCCAGACATGTTTTGAGGAAATAAGTACAATACAAGTCTGCATCAGGGCTTTTTTCTTAGGGTCCATTAAGTCACGCCGATTAAAATCAATAGGGTTTTTAAAAAAAAAAAAAAAAAGCTGAATAAAACCTGATTTTGTTTTTCCTTTTCTTCCCCTGACACCACATTCATTATGCTTATATATTATATTTTTTAAAATATCTAGAAATCTTAGTCTCCACAGTGACTGCAGTTGCAAGAACTTTAGGTACCTGGAAGAGATAACATTAAGGAGAAGACAATCAGATAATTCTTCAGTAAGGGTGAAACTTATATGTGACCTAAGTATGAGCCAAAGCTAAATAAAAATTTGCTTTCAATGAGGGAAATAATATCAAAATTGAAAATAATAGATTAATACTAACAATAGATTTATAAAAGGGAAGTGTCTTTATTTGATTTTGAAAAAAAGCTATAAGGATTTTCACAACTTCAAGTCAGAAAACTTAACCTTCTTCAGCCCCAGCTACAGGCTGACTGAGCTGTCTAAAAGTATATGGATCCTAGTTAATTCAAGAGAGAAAATAAGTATCTCATTTAATTCCAAATATGTCTGTATATATGTACAGGTGCTAATGTGTGAAGTGATTTACTCTTCACATATGCTTACATCTTTCATTTGGAACCCAAAAGGCTACTTTACACCAGATGCCTGCATTATGTTTTGCTAAATTTATGTGGAATATTCCTTCAATTTAAAGGAAGAAACCACTCCTTAAAACAGAATTAGTCTGAAAGCAAGATGATACTGAAGACAATTTCATCAAAGACAACTGCAATTACTTGTACTAATATATTGTCATTTAATATAGGATTTATTCCTTCAGACATGAAATGTAGTAGAGAAAATGTGTTTAGACTTCAGTAAAACATTTAATACAGTGCTATAAGATGCTATTAGTCAGACAAAGGGTTAGGGCTGGACAGGTATTAGCACACACCTTATAAAACTAAGGGGAAAAAAAAGGATAGTAGCTGGACTTGAGGAGGGTTTTTTGTTTTGTTTTTTNGGGGGTTTTTTTTTTTTTTTTTTTTTTTTTTTTTTTCTTTTTTTTTTTTTTTTTTGGAATTCCACAAGGGTTATTCATGGAATGCATCATCTTTAATAGACTCATTTATAGGCTTGGCAGAAAATCAAGCAATTTGCTAAAGAAATTAGCAGATAATGAACAAAATAGGTGACCTTAAGAAAGAAGTGTTAGACTGAAATAAACGAAATGAAAATTTAATAGTATTGAATGTTTGGATGTGAACATAAAGGTCCATTACAAATGACTCTGTTAAAAGCTGCAGCCAAGATTTTTGGGACCCAGAAGGAGGAAGAAAACAGAAGTGTAAGAGCTGATCCCAGAGAGATTGCTAGCTAAGCAGTGGGATTGGCCGTGAAAAGAAAGAGGGGCTCCTAAAATCTATTAAGCAAAGTGTTTCTAGTAGAATTGGGAAATACTATGTGAGGCATAGGTAAGACAGCCATAAAATCATAGATTCAACAGTTCTGTGAACTGGGAAACACTATTGGAGAGGCATGGGGGAGATGCAAACTTCTGCCCGCCCAGCACCAGTGAGGATGCTGAGTGCCACTTCCTCCATCAAGCCTCAAAACAAGTTGCATTATCCCCTTCCAGAACCAGGGACTGCGGCTCCCAAGTGAGAAGGTAGAGAATTTGAATAGCTCTGTAAAACTCCTCCAGCTTCCTACTCATGATGCCAAAGCTCTGTGAACACATGGTTTCTCTGCTGAGGCTCAGGACATAGAGTTACTGACTTTTGCTCTGGAAAAAAGCTGAAGAAGCATCATCTGAAAGAAGTCTCAGGTTAGTGGTGCAGATGGCTCACGGAACTCAGCACAAGTGTGTGGTGGGGTGTCCTTTCTTTTTCCTTCCACACAGATGATCTCCCACTCATTACAACTCATGCTATAGGAAAAGTCTATTTTGAGTTGTGTAGTAGTGAGATAGTAGTAAGTAGCTGCAAAACTGTAAACTTAGAAATATGACCTCATCAAATAATCAGAAGAGGTAACGGAAAGTGAATTTTGTTGGACAAATAAACTACTTTTTTATAATGTGTCCAGGGACAAGGCAAAGAGTGAAGTTGTGCAGCAAATATATTCTCTTACAATTCTGTTTTCCCTTAATTGACCATTTCAGACTTTTCCATGTGACATCAGCAGGTCATACAAAAGATACAAAATGAACATACCACTCAAGTGTCACCAGATTGAAATGCAGCCCCATTTCTGCTGATAGGACATACTTCCATCCAACAATGATGAGGTATAAACAGCAGGGAGTCCTATTATATGCTTATCTAGTCTGTGAGTTACTGTGCACTAATGAGCAGCAGATGAGGTAGATTCTTTATAGTCATTGTTTTCCTTTCTCCCCTCTCTATTTTTTTTTTAATGTTTTGCTCTTTTTGTTGTTGCAGTTGCTGTTCTCTGTAGTTTTATATTTAGCGTCTTTGGTTTCTAGAAGGAATTGTCCTGTATATTTTACCTGGTTGTAAGCATAATAAGTTTTAAATATCTTAACATACTGTGTCCTAAATATTTACAATTTCTCCTCTACTTCATGGAATTACTCAAATGCCTTCTCAATGGAAAATATTAGTGTAAAGTAAAGGAAAATATCTAGCAACCTTACATCTGTATTTTTGTTTCTTTTATACTTCAACAAGGCAACAAATTTTAAAACAATGAAGAGTAAGTAAAGATAAGACTAAACATCAGACCTCTACAGAATACTACCTCACTTACATTCTTAATATTGTGGTTTTGTCATTAATTTCATTCATTTATTTTCCTAAAAGAATGATCTTCAAACATATTAAAGTAAATGAGAGAAACACAATTAAACATTTGAAGATTTTTTTATACCTCTCCTTGAGAGGAATAACAATTTTTCAGCCTTCTAACAAATTTATGGACTGTGAAACTATTGAAACACCTGGAAATAATTTTATTTGCTTAATTATCTTACTGTTTATACAAAGCTCTGATCCAAGAATGTCGAAGAATGAAAAAAAATTAAATTCAGCATTTATAAATCTCTTAAATACTATATTGATATGCTTTGTCTGTACATGTATTTATAGACATAGGAAAAAAGTTTGATAAGAAAAAATAAGACAAAATAAAATGTAGCACAACAGAGCTGAGGGAGATTTTAAAGTCTCAAATACTATGAGCAAATGAATATGAAGATAAATATACAATTTTATTTAAAATAATATTCACATCATAAAGTGGAAACACATTAAAAAGATTATGTGCTTTCAGCAGTCTAGAGAATAGATTGTTTTACTAATACAACTGAATGTACTGATTGAATTAGCTATGAACTTTTAATGCTATTGACATAGTTATTCACAAATTATAATAGCAATCCATTTCCATTCTGCTACATGTGTATTATATATCAGAAGACTCTGAGCGGGGCAACACATATACTATGTCACCTGGTCAGGATTAGAATTATTCCAGAGACATCAGATTTTTGCCGGAATCAGCAGAAAATTTCCAGTCAATATTAGCAATTGATAATTTAGAATTAATCTTGCATTCTCTTTTGAGTATCAGAAAAATATCTTGAAATCATTACCTAAATGGACTTGAGGCAGCGGAAAACATATCAGTAATCTTATTGTGGGGCTAATTAACTCCTTCCTTTGTGTTACTTTGATGTGGTGTTTTAGTTTAGATTGTTTAATTTTGGATTATGCAATTCAGCATGTCTACATTATAGAGTGGAAAATGTAGCACTGTGCCTACAGCAAAATGTGAGTGAGGAAATATTGGCAGGGGAAGGTTGATCCTGTGGTGCACTCAAGCTTGTTATTCATCTCTTAAATGAGAAAAGCTGGCTTTTGCAAACAAGATGGTGATTTATCACATAGTTGAAGTGAGAAGCCAAAGGTTAGTAGAGGCATATGAAAATGAAACTCTTTCATGCTTTAGTTGAGTAAGGAGCTGGCAGAGTTATATTATCATGGTTTATAATATAGATTATATTCATATATACACATTAAAAAAGGGAAAGAGTGAAATTCTACATAATATATTTAGAATCATAGCAATCATTTGTAGATTACTTCTTAAGGAGACATAGTAGACAGCTCCCTGCCTATGCTGAATACTCCACTATAAGGGGGAATCCCCATATCAGAAGTACATAATTCTTACAGTTCTGGATATGTGGACTCTGATGACAGAAAGAAAAAAAGCATGGAAGCAAAATTCTGACTACAACCCTTAGATTCTGTTCTTGGCACCAGAGCAAGTTGCTGTTGCTAAGTTACTTATAAAAACTAACAGTGTTCATGCAACTTTGCTCTTTTCTCTAGGGAGCAGAGTTTGTGCCTAAGCACAATATAATATGATTTATCAATATATATCTACTGTAGAACATGTGTTTTTCTGATGAGGAGACCATGCTGGGAAAAAGTGACCTCTCACTGTCTTTAGTGTGATTACAATTTCTGTAATATGAAGCAATTATTTCACGTATCATCACTGTGAAACAGACTGGTGGGTGAGATCCTAGAACCTTTCCCATGGTACAGATTTCCTGGGGGCTGGATATATCCTTATAATGACATTTGGATTATTTCAAATGAAGGAAATTTCTTCATTTTGCTTTCCATTCTCAAATGCTTCTTGGATTAAACAAGATTATTAATATTGAGCTATGTTGTGAACCTAAGTATGTCAAAGCAGCATCTTAACTAGATTTTAATTAACAGATTACAGATATGCATTTCTTAAGCTGTTGTTGATGGTAACTGAAGTTACCACTGCTCATTAGCATTACTGTGGTGACATGACTTATGCTCGTTATTGCTCCTTGACTGTGAGGCAGTATGTGAATATTTCCCTATTATTTTGTCTAACTCAAAGGCAAAAGACTGGGCCTTTATTGTACACATGTGAGATGTCTGGTACAACAGACAATTATTCTCAGTTCTCCCAACTCTGCTCTAAAACATTAGTTAAATAATACCTAATACATTTTGGAACAGAATAGACATGCCATAAAACAAAATATTACCAAAATGGAAACAAACCCATCAGTGTAGATTTATAAAAGATTATGTACCATTTTAAAAGGTAAATCCAGAGCAGAAGCACCACCAAAGCATTGACCTGTGATGATTCCTAGTATTTAAATTTTTGATGTTCTTCTAGCCAACTTTGAAAAATAGTACTCTTCCAAATAAGATTTGGGCATGGTTCAGGAAACGAAACAAGGACTATTCTACATAGGGGGTTGGATGACGTTATGCTGCTTGGAGATGAAGACAGTGGAACATTTTAGCTTTATGGAAGCATGCCATGTGGCCTCTGAGACATAAAATGGATTTATTTAGTAATACTTTGGCAGCCAAGGAAACCATATTCTTTCACACTAGCAGGGCCTATTAAAGAATCTCTACTTTTCTAAAGAGGTGGTTGCAGTTTCACACCTCTCCAGGTTGTGTTGTAGTTGCATCAGCTGCAGCTCTTTGGTGTTGATGTTATTTGCTCTTATTTGAGGATAAAAATGGCTGAATGCAATTAAGATAATGCTGACAAGTATGAACTATAATTCATTAGTTTTATTCATAAATCTGCTAATACACTGTTCACTTTTTAGTACAAATAAATTTTAATTCATGAAATCTATCTCTGGGTTTATTAATTTGCATTTCATAATTGAATGAGTGAAGAATACAAAAGACACTATTCAGAGTGAATTTCCTCCATAAGTTTTTTTTGTTAAATATCATGAAATTTGTTGCCAAGACAATCAAAGTCATCCCTGAGACCAGACACTGAAATTTTTTATGCTATACTTTCCTGCAGTCATCAGCACGCGAGAGAAATAACACCGCCTTGAGGTTTTCATCACGTGAAAGTATTTGTCAAGCTGACAGTTTGGCTACTTCACAAAAATACATAAAGTTCATCAACAGTGCATAAATAGTTGTAAAGTAAAGCTCTTTTTATTCCATTTCAAGATACATGATTAATGGGATATAGCCTAGATTGATTAATCTGTGCATTCATAGTATCTCCCACTTGACATTTGTAGATAGTTGCTTCTTTTACAAGAATTTTTCTTACATTTATATCCAAAAGGGGATTAATCATCCTTCCAGTCAGTCACCTCTTTTGTCACTTACCCACCAAAAAGACTTGGCTTTTCAGAGAGTGTTTCCACTAAACACTCTTGCTGTAATATTTGGTTTCTCCACCACATACTCAGTTTTCATCTCTCTTGGCAAAACTATTTTTCATTCTACAGCTTATACGGAATGTGATATTAGCAAGGTATTTAAATAGAAAAAGACATTGCTGGTCTACTTTCCATTTCACATGTAATGAAAACAATTTGAATTTGAGTTGACATACAAGCACTAACAGTGTCCATGCAAGGGAAACAATAAATAATGACAAACATTAGCAGTGGTGGAATCCTATACTTGTATTTGACAAACAACCTCAGTGCCCAATGATAGAGAATATGGCTTGAGTATATGCTGAAAAACAAAAATAGTGAAAATAAATCTGTTAAAGTACAGTCAGTGTCCACTTAAGCAGAAGAAATATGGTCATCTTAAACTACTATTTCATTTCATCTCAAAGGAGAGATGCTCCAGTCCACTGAGCATCTTCATGGATTTCTCTGGACTTGCTTCAGTATGTCCATATTTCCATGTTTGAGGCTCCAGAGCTGGAAGCAGCACTGCAGGTGGGGTCTCATGAGAGTGCAGTAGAGTGGTAGAATCACCCCCTCAACCTGCTGCCTATGCTGCTTTTGGATGCAGCCCAGGAGAGAGGTGCTTTTCTGGTGTGTGATCTCACATTGTCAGGTCACAGCAAGATTTGCATGCACCAAATTCCCCACGGGCTCCCCAGGGCTGCTCTCAATCCATTCTCCACCCAATCTGTTGTTCTGCTCGACATTGCCCTGACCCATGTGCCACACCTTGCACTTGTTGAACTTGATGATGTTTGTACATTCCCACCTCTCAGGCCTGTCAAGATCACTTTGGATGAGATCTGTTCCCTCCAGTGTTTCAACCACACCACTCAGATTGGTGTTGTCAGCAAACTTGCTGAGTGTGTTCAATCCCACTGGCCACATTGCTGGTAATGTTAAACCCTGCCAGTCCCAGTGCCAGCCCTTGAGGAGCATCACTCACCACTGGTCTCCACCTGGACACAGACACTGAATCTGCTCTGTGGTGTACAGTGGAAGAGGAAGGCCTAAGAGTTTTTCAAAATCTGTTATGGAACTTTATTGACAAAGTTAATACTGCTCACCAAGTAGTTCAGAGGAAGAGATCTTTACAGAAAGGGGAAAAAAATAACTTAGTTTTAAGTTTCATGAGAAATGACATTAAACCCTTCTGTATTGTGGGGGAGCAACAAAGTACTTGTAAGTATTAGGAGAGCTCATTAAAAATCTGCCCCCAAATCTGTCTCTTAAAATATGTCATCATATCTATAAGTGAGGGTGCTCATTAGGAATAGCAATTACTGCTCATGGCACTAATAATTGATGCTTTCCTAGTAGTTGGTGCATGTTCTTTTTTAGACATAAAAAGTTTTACTCTCAGTCTTCTTCTTGCCTTATTCCCCTTGCTTTTTCAAAGGCAACTTCCCTCTCTCTGCCTTGAAGCTCAGAGGCTCATGTCTTTTGAACTTGTTGGTGAAAAAAATACCTGGCAAGTAACCTGCCAACTGTAGGATCAGTTTCCATTTTCAAGATAAACTTTCAAATAAGCTGGAATACTTTTCAGAGTTTGTTAGCTCACGAAGTCTAAATGTCAGATTCTTCTGTGCTGAGCACAGTGTAGGCCTGTGTAATTATAGAGCACAGCAACCCTATTGTTGCTTTATAATTAATTGATTTTCAAGGCAATGATTCTTCCGTTCATTTAAACATATTTCTGCTATTTAATTTGTCATAAATAAAGATTACCAAATATATCTCTCATTTTTTAAAATGGTCTTTCTTCAAGTAAGCCAGCAAAGGACTGGAGATTCTCAGTAGTCCTGAAAGTAAAACCCGACACTCTCCCAAATGTTGGCTGAAGTGCCATAATGTGAAAAACAATTTTTAATTGCTGTTTTTCTTCCTTCTCTGAAATGCAACTGAGTAGCCACTGCCACACCTTTAGCAACTATATCATTCCCTGGGCTCACAAAACCAAGCAACTCAATAAGCTTCTATTGACAGTAATAGCAAAGAGACCTTACTGAGACTATGGCAGTGCATATTTTAATGCCATTATTGAATTTTTAATTGAAATTGGTCTCCCCTTAACATGCCACACTTAACCTCTAAGCACAATGTGCTGTACAAGAGTTTTGAGATTGTCACACATAAAAGGTGTGTATTTAGGCATAAAGCCAAAGCAAAGTGCTCCTCGTTCCTCTGGAGAAGAATATGCCCCAAGGAATGCAAATATTTATATTTGGAAGGTATCCTTATCAGCAAGTGATTCAGCCTTCAGCAATCTCCAATCCTTCAAAAGGAAGTAGATTATTTTATAATGCTAATAAATGATCCATATACTATTTCTATTGATTTCTGTGCATGAGCAAATAAATAAACACTCTAACACCACCATCTTTCTTTCTTTATAATACATTATTACAGCATTAAACTCATAAAAATCCTACACCTTGACATGGATTTCCTATTAGCTGATTTCTGATAAAAACCATGTGATGTGTATAGATGAGTTTGTTCACCTGTCTACCATTCTAAAAAGTTATAAACAGGACAAAAATCTAAGTCCCACTTTCCACTCTTTCTATCAGTGGTGGAAACAACCACTAAATGTATTTTCTTTCAATCAGTTTCCAGATGTATGCAGCCTCATATGCAAGTTGCTTCTGTCAGAAGCAAACTTTGCACATAACTAAACATAATTTTAGAAGGTCTTTTGCTCATATCAGAATTAATTAATGAGGAGAATAAAATCTAATATGCAGTGTAACTAGGTAGCAATAGCTAACCTAGATAGTTAGGGTCTAGTTTTATGGAAAAATTAAGATATCCTTCAGGTGTCTTACAGATTGTGACTAGGCTGTGGTTATAAAAAAACCAAAGATATATATATAACTAGTTAAAATATGTTTAAAGACACTTTTTGTTTATTTTAAGAACTTTTGCATTGTAACTATTCTACTGTAGCTATTCCATGTATCTGCCTGGTATCTGAAAAACAGCTGTGAAACAACAGAAATAATGTGATTTGAAAAGAAACCAAAGTATTGACATATCAGTGTAAGATATTTTTCTAATTTATATGTGTTAGAAAAGTGTTGAAATAATATGGAGTAAAACATAAAAATTTTATTATACCCTGAGTCACAGAGTAGTGCCGTGCATTAATAGAAATATTTGTTAATTCTCTGACTAGAAATACTTCAAAGTGAAAAATACTTTCAAATATTTCTTCATTCCTTTATATCTTTCTTGTATGGAATACTAAGATGTATATTGAATTAGAGGTGTTTAACAGGAATGGGGATAAAGATATGTAAAAAACAATTGGAGGAAAACATTTCACAACAAGAATTTCACAGTACAGCTGATGATGCTAGTCAGCCAATCCTTCTATTGAACCACTATTTTGAGATACTGTTCACAATTAACAACACAAAGAAAAAATCCATTCAACTAGAACAGAAGAGCTTTCCAATTAATAAGACATAAAGCAGGCATTGTCATGCTCTCAGTTCTGTATGTCATTTCTAATAAAGATTGGATAATAGAAATTCGTGCTAAAATGAACCTTTTCTTTATAATAAGAAAACTTTATAGAGCAGGCAAATAATATAAACTTTTTTGGTCTAGCTGTTTTTCAATCAAAGGGCATATCAGTTACTGTATATTGCTGCAACATTCCAAGCATTAAATTAAATTATAGACAATAGAATCAAATACAGTTTACATCTGTGGAGCATTAAAAAATGAGGCACGTTCAGCAGTTTATTTATTCCCAGTAGAAATGCTCCTGTTGAAACAGTGCTCTGAAAACATTCTTTCCTACCAGGCTTGGCTGTCTCAAATGCATTCCTCAGGCAAGACACATATTTAGTTTTTAAATGTGACATGTAGAAATCAACCTCGATTTTCTTGGATGGCTGGACTTTCTTTGGTTGTGCTACAGTTTAGGTAACCTTATCACTCCCAGGCTCTAACCCTGCTACTGGACCTGTACAAACAGCCTGAAGCACACTTATTCCACAGGGCTGCAAATAAGCACCAAAGGTCCACCTGTGTTAATACGTTTTGAAGGTTTCTGTCACTTTTTTACACAAGATTAATGTGTAAGTAGAGGTCAAATTCCGAGGAGGCTGAACGTGCAATCTTTGATTTTAAATATGAGGACCTGGACCATCTGATCTGAAAATTGCACTATTAATGGAATACCATTATAGCTCACTGCAGTCATAAAAGAAAGGGCTGCAAACTTTACAAGTAGGTTTGGATGCACATTTTTAAATGCACCTTAAAATTGTTTTATAAATCAAAAGTATTTTGGATTTAAGTTACAGGCATCCTATCTTCCTGTTCCTAATGCTGGATAATTTCTTCTGGAACTTAGATCAGCAGACTGTATAAATAATTCAGAAACAGCAATAGGGTGCATCAAGGACAAGATTCTACACAGGTAAATATTAATGAAATGTCACTGAGCAATTTACAATGCTACATTTGCACAGTGGTCATTCCATCTTCTTTGGCTGCCATGGTCTTTTGCCTGGAGACACAAGAGCACATTTGAAATTGAGTCATTACCTATGTTGAATCCATCCATTGCATGATTTGCTACATTATTCTCTAAACACATATATTTCTATTTCTTTTTTTTTCACAAAAAAAAAAAAAAAAAAAGACTCATTGGTAAAGAAAAAATGCCTGTATCTTCATAGAGTTTGCAACTTGATGTGAAATTTAGTGTGTTGAGTTTTGTGACTAGAAGCCCAAACTGTTTTGCATTGAAGAACAAATGAAGGTGATTAAACAAAAATTAATCCAAATTTCCTACAACTCTTGTGTAATAGAACTTCTGACCATTTCCACTAATATTCTGTAGACTTGCCCTACTTGTTTTTTTTTTCATTTCAAGCTCTCCAACAAAAGAATGTGAAAAGGAGGTAAATATTTAACACGAAGTGATTCCTTAGATGTCTTTAGTACAACTTACTTGAAGCAGAGGATGGCATTTGAAGACATGTAATTTGTGTTAAGGTGCTGATGCTTATATTTTTGGTATCAATACAAGAATGGGGGCAGCTGACTTGGTGGAAGCCACAGATGCCTTGACAAAGTCAAGACATCTATGCAAACAGTACAGCTCCAGTTTCAACACAGACAGCATCCACATTGCTGCTCTACTAGACCAGGACATGTAAATCCTTATCTGTAAGCCACCAACAGATACACAGTGAAAATAAATCCTTCTAAAGGATCTATCTTCTGATCTTTATAAACCTTCTAAATAGTGCAACAAAGAAAGCAGTGCAAATTCCACTGATTATCTGACCTATGAATCACCAAAATGCTGAATTGTACAGGGAAGAAGTAATTGTCTCCAACAGCTCTTTAGCACTTTTAAAGCTATTCAGATAATGATGATGGGCACAGACCAAAGAACTGATAACCACTGAAAAAATCGGTACTGTCAAATGCATTAATA
The DNA here is from genome assembly GCA_013400435.1 of Pycnonotus jocosus. Taxonomy (NCBI): domain Eukaryota; kingdom Metazoa; phylum Chordata; class Aves; order Passeriformes; family Pycnonotidae; genus Pycnonotus; species Pycnonotus jocosus. Next base: position 33,767 of record VWYP01000395.1, read on the forward strand.
GCAGCACCAGGCTAGACATGCATAGGAATGTGTAGGTATGTATAAGCACTTCAATAAATTTTAGAGTAGAGTTTTATTTTTGTACTGGTATCCCTGAGACTAACTCCAAAAGAAAAGAAAAGAAAAGAAAAGAAAAGAAAAGAAAAAAAAA
>VWYP01000395.1:33957-48032 GCA_013400435.1 Pycnonotus jocosus
AAAAAAAAAAAAAAAAGAAGTTGAAACAGGAAAAATCAAAAGCCAAGGTTTCTTTTGGAAATATGAATTCTTATTATAGCTATCACTTTTGGAACCTTTATTAGAATACTTTCAGATGCTGAGCAACCTTTCTTAAAAATGAGACCTTTGTGTGAAATAACATTTTGTGTATGCATATAAACACACCTGCACACATGCACAAAAACACACATTCTGTGGGTCACAGGATATTTTCCTTGGATGAATATTTTCCTAGGAGAGAGATGTAAATATTCTTTTTTAATTTTACTGTTGCATAGAAATATTTTACTTGGAAATGTGACACATCCAACTACTGATCTGGTATCAACATCCTATGCTTGTAAAAAACTTTGTTCTTTAGTGTAAATTATAGTATGAAAAATAAAGATGTGGAAATAACTTGGAAGACAGCTAATCCTTTCCAACTACTATGTAGCTAATAACTAGAACAGACTGTCAGATGTTTCCTCCTATCTTTTTTTTAATTGGCTTATCTACTGGCAGTTCCACTGCTTGCCTTTGCAGATTATTCTGAAACTAATAGATCTGACTTTTACATTACTTGTATCCTTATTGCTAAATTACCTACCACAATGCCTTGCCTTGTTCTGGCAGTATTTGCTGTTTACTTTTCCCTTTCTTTTTTTTTTTTTTTCCAAAACAAATATATGTTATTGTGCTATGGTTTAACAACTTTATCTTCCATTGCTTCCAACAGTGGAAAATGGGTAGAGAATATTTGATACTCATCATACACTCAATTCAAATAAGTGAGTGAGATTGCAAAAGATGCAATGAAAACCACTTTTTGAAGGGTATTTTGTGATATACATGTAACACACACCATGGCTTGTGTGGTCTCTCAGTGGCTGCCAGATGAGATGTTTATATTGAGAAATACATCCTTCTGCAAGAGAGCCTGTTGAAATCAGATAGATATTTGCGAAATCAGAAGATATTTATGTGAATAATACTGGCAGAAGCAAAACAGCTACATTGCATTTCCATTTACACGTATGAGCATTTTCTAATGCTTTGCCTCCTTTTATTTTTCTTTGCAAAGAAATGTGTCCCACTGCCTTCAGATCAGACACTATTTTATAATACCCTACCAGGGTCAGAATAGAACCCAATTCTTTAATTCTTAAAGAGAGAAAATTCCCTTGAACTTTAGATAAGCTTATGTAATAACTGGCAGAACTACTTAAGTGTAACATTTTCCTCTAAAATATTTATGAAATATAATATAAACAGTTAAATAGCTCTCAGTTAAATAATATATGTTTTGGACCTATTCATTTCTAAGTGTACTTACTTCTGAGAGTTTGATAAATATATTATTCTGTGACAAGTTATTTCATTCAGTTCATTGTGTTCTTTTTTTCTTACATGTTTTTCCTAGTGTCACGCATAGAGAATTGTATCCTGATGTATAAATATTAGTGCAATGTGCAGCAGGTATTACAAAATTAATTTGTCCTCAGATAGTCATTTATAGATGCCTGTAAATAATGTGCAGAATATAAATCTCCGTTTCTTCTATTCTAAGAAAAAACATTGTTGTCAGATTAAGTGTATAGTACTTGGTATCTATAGCTCTAATATAATATCTTCACATTTTTCATATTTATATTGACAGTCATTTTGGATGTAACCAGCATATTTCAAAAGTTGGTATTTATAAATTGTCTTGTAATTTTGTAAAAGGATTCTGAATTTTGTCTTCTATACTAACTTTTCTCTACATCTTTCTATCTCTACACACTACTATGAAAAACCCATAGCAGTTTGTTCAGAATATCTATTGCTTTAGGAGATAGAAAATTTTGTTAAAGAGACATCTTTTTAGAGAAGGCATATTAATAAGTGCTTTAAAGGGATGTAGAAGTTCTTTACTAGCTGTATAGATTCTAGGGTTTTTTTTAGTTTTAGTGTTTTTTCCTCTGTGAAGTATTATGAGATTATGGAAATTTAATTTTTTCTTTCCCATTAATTAATATTTTGGCAAAAAAGGAGGATATTTACATGTTTTAAATTAAGAGTTCTATTTTGTTTTAAGAACATGTAATTTTGAAATGTTAGTTGACTTACTATAAAAACAGGGGACTGCAGTAATCAAAACAAAATGTGTAAGATTATCAAAATAATTCCATCCAAGGGAAAAATAACTGCATTTTTTAATGTTTGAAAATGCTCGGCATTTGAAGTTTTTATTCCAATTCAAGATGGAAACATTTTCCAACATCTTTAAAAATTCTTTCAGAGTCTGAAAAATGTTCCCTCCCACTTCTAATATATTTTGTGTGTTCTGCTCCCTTGTTTTCTGAGGAAAATTCTCCGGATAGTAGCCTGTGGGTCACCCATTGTACTTGCATTCGAAATATGAACTGTCCAGCAATTTTATGCAGACTTGTTGAGTGATCAGTGCAAATCATGCAGAGCTAGATTTAAACCCTGGAGAATTTTGTGAATATTGAGATTATTATTTTCTCATTTACCCTATTTTCATGATGGAAAGTCTTTAATTTAAATTTCCTTTTTAAAAAAAATTTGTTTTGTCTGTGCCTTCCAGTTAGATTGGAAATTCCTGGAGAAAACAGTTGTCCAGGGCTGTGTATTTTTTCAGCTCTGAGCAGTACATAATCTATTAAAGAGAGGTGTTCCTCAAGGATCTGTGCTGGGACTGGTACTGTTTAATATCTTTGACAGCAATATAGACTCTGGGACTGAGAACACCCCCAGGAAGTTTGTGGATGTCTCCAAGCTGGGGGAAGCACTGGCAGTCCCTGGCTTTGGTTGGGGTTGTGGTAGATGAACTTTGAAGGTTCTTTTCAAACCAAAACTCTCTATGATTTAATCCCTAGATCTCTATTACTTCTAAACAGCTCTTCACTATATGAAAATGAATCAGATGTATCAATCCTTCGTTTTCACAGTATGTCTATAATTCTCAACATCAGTAGCCCTTGTGAGAAATAAAGGACGTTAATTAAATCATCTCATGTTCTACCTTCTGTAAAGCCAGCTATAAGTAGAAAAGACAGATTGACCCCAAAACCTGTGAAATTAAGCCCCAGTGTCAAACCAAGCATCAAGATGAAGACGAATTTCTAATTTAGAGAAATAAATTTCTCTAAATTTCTAATTTAGAGAAAGAACTAATGAAGGAACACCCGTAAGTGTATGGTGTTTTTACATCCTGTGCAAAATGATTCAGAACAGAGTCACAGGGAGACAATGTTCCATTTTGAAGTGGGAGAGGTTTATGGGAGTTTTTTTTTATGACTACCATCGGGTCAATTGGGGATATAAAGACGTTGCTTGTAATTTCAGGAGACTTTTTCTCTGTTCTAATGTAGAATCCTCTTCAATGTAAGAAGGGCTTTTGTTATCATTGGCTATTTTTCTAAAAGCATCTGAAAGGCTTAGGAGCACAAACTGCAGCTGAAATTCAGCACAGTCTATTGTATGACTCTGTTGGATAATCAAGTGTGACATGAGAAAAGATAATGTTTATATCAAAGCACAATAAACTTCTAAACAAGCACTATCATTTTTCTTTCTCACAAAATCCATCAGAAACAAATGAATAGTGTGGGAGAAAAAAAAGGAAAGGGGGGGATGGGTGGACATATTCATGAAGGTTTCAGGATAATATGCAACAGTCCATAATATAATTCATTATAGTTACATGGCCATTAATAGCAGCCTATTATTGACTTTTATTCTCCACTTGCATTATTTAACATCAACTGTGTTGAGTTCTACCAGCTCAAAAACAAATGGCAGAAGAATGTTTTGACTGTTAATATTTGCAAAGCATTACTTATTCTGAAAGAGTTCGAATATGTCCTAAGTTAATCAAATAAAGCTTTTTTCTGTCTCTTTCTTCCAAGGCATTTATTTAACCAGCATTTTACAGATTATTAGGCATACTGGGTGAGAAGCAGAAGAAACAACAAAGAGCTATTTCTATATGTTGCTCATCACTGCAGTGATTAAAACTGCAAACAATAAATAAAATAAAATACGACCTTGGTTTATTTATAGAATGCATTTTGGAGTGGAATTCACCTACTTTCATTATGTATATAAAAATTAGATTGTGTTCTTAAAATTTGGATTATGGAAATTACTATTTTCCATTTATATTTGTTTGGATGCTCTTATAAAGAATTTTAAAATGCCATTTGGGAATACCTCTTTCTTTTGTTCTAATAAAAAAAGACAGCTGCATAAATACCTTAAACTAGACACCTGACTTTGAACAAAACCAAGGCTGAATATGACATATCCTGCCTTGTAATAAAAGAGCTTGAATTCTTTCATAAAGCTCTATGTCATCTAAAAAAAAAATAACAGCAACAAAAAAGTCCTTTGATGTATTCAGTTTTCATTAATATTTAAAAGTATTTGAGATATATCAGGAAAAGCAGGGTCAAATCATGGATATATTAGTGCCAGTTAACTCACATGGGGTCAGCCTTCCTAGAACACTGATGTAGCAACTGAATACATCTCCTTTCTGTGAATTAAATCTTTCCAGAGAAGATATTCTGGTCAATTAAAAGAACAAATTTTGGATTAACAAAATGTTCGTTTCTAGAAAAGTCTATTCACTGCCATTTATAGAGTTTCTGTGCTCAGGGAAAATTGGGTTTATTTCAATGTGTGAGATGTAGCAAGTCTTTCTAAACTCACCTATATTGTCTCAAAGTCTGCATATGCTGTGAGTAATTTACTTCACAGGAAAAAAATACCTTGAAAATTTCCTTTCATCTTTTCAGTTATTTCCATTTCAATTTTCCCTCTGCCTTTTGCTTTTCTTACAATGCCTCCTTTCTCCTCAATTCTGTTTTTTTTTCCTGTTGATGTCTCCAGATAGCCTTACATACACTGTCAATCACATGCCATCCTGCCCAAGAGCATATGCTCTGAAAATCACATGAGATAGCTCCTTTTAATCCAGCTTTTACAGGGGAAATTCAATTTAACAGTCATTTTGAATAGCATAAACCCCTGACTCTTGGCATCTTCATTTTAAATGAAAGCACCAGATTCTCTTTCTGTCAAAACACAGGATCTTTCCATAGGAAGAATTTTCCTCTTCCCATGCTGGTGTGGTAATAAGCATGTAGTAACTGGTACACCTTAATAAATCAGGTCCTCAAGAGACTGGACTGTCTGTGTTTCATCAGCAGAGGTCTGTGATTATTTGAACCACATGTACCTTCTTAAACTCAAGTTTTATAAATCGATTATTTCACTTGTTAACACTATTAAGATATTAAACATAATGTAAAACATCATCTGTGAGTTTAAGTTTAAAAGGACATTTCTTTCTGTGCTTACTTCCTTAGAGGTACATTGGATGAAGTGCATAAAGTTCGCAAAGACTTTTCCATGGATGCTTGTGTCTTCAATAGACTGGAATAATTCCACAGTAAAAAATCCAATTTATATTTCTGCTGGAATATTTTAATAAGTAAACACATTTCTGAAGCTTTCTATGATACCATTCAGAAAGAGACTTATAATATTGATGAAGATATTTATTACCCACAACATTATCATGTATTATCACCTCTTAAAATGCTTTACTAAAAATAAAGGACTATTAGGATCTGAAGTTTAGAAAATTTTAGGCAGCCACAATATACAGTTCACCAAGACTGGGAGTTCATAACAGCCACAGTGTTATGTCATTTTATATAAAAATTGTTTGATATTTTCTATCACAAACATGTTTCTGAACTGTGTTGTCAGATAGCATTTTGGGGATGCATGTACCTTTCACAAGAAAAATCTCACTGGTAAGCTAAACTAATTTTTTCAATAGTAGAGTATAATGGTATAATGAATACATCAATTTACCATAGTAAATTTGTTTGAATGAAAGCCAAAATTTGCTATCTAATACTGAAATGAATTAAAAAATATATTTCTTCATGACTCTGCAACCAATAACCCTCTAACTTGAAATAGATATGGGAAAAAAATATAGTAAGCTTAATTTAAACTGTTTGAAATTGTTATTATTGTTGAAAATTAGATACTATCATTAAAAGCATAATGAAGGAAAGATATCATTTATATAGTAGTTTAACATTGAAATGATGAAAATTTCTTCTCATTCTGAGTTGATTCTCTGTCAATTGTTTCTTAGGTTCAGATAAAATACAGAAGGAAAACTATTTTCCCTATACTATTCCACATCTATTTAATCTATAATGGCATGATTAGGTCAAAATTAATGAACTTAACTGAGAAAAATGGCAGATGAGCTCTGGATTAGGCCTTCTATGAGAAACCATACTAACTATCTTACTGCTGTAATTAAAACCAGTAAGATCCAGAATTGATAGGGTCAAATATGTTAGTGTTAGAAAACAAATATCACTTCAACATACATGACTGTTTAGCATGTTCTGTAACTGCTTTCATTTGACTTACAAAGAGGTTTTCTTCTAAAACCATCTGTAAATCATCCATCATTTCTAGGTAGGTATATTGAAACTCAAAATTATCAAGTTTTTATTATGGTGAATTTAATTTCTTTTCAAGAATTAGTAAGATTATATTGAATATCAGATTTTTTTAATTGGACTGGAAGATAAATATAGAAATGTATCTTAAAATTGCTGTAAACTCAGCTTGTATGAAGATGGTGCGTGATTACACTTAAACTGACATACACCATAGAAATTTCCAGCAAGAACTAAAAATATTATAAAATACTGTGCAAGCATACATGTTTTTACTGTTATGTAATATATTAACACTATAAACCCTGGTATTTTTGCAATGGTTATATTTCTGTTGTTTAATGACTAAAACCAAACCAGCTAAAGTGCTAATAACTGAATATGCTATTTTGCCATAATATAAGTATTATATTATAATATAATAATAATATATATTATATATAAGTATTTGCTAGGTTTGACAGAATACACATATATCACAGTATATATGTGACATATTATAGTTTGAAATGGAAATATCAAGGATTAGGACTTGAACTATCATGATCAGCTGTGTTAAGGACATTCAAGCTACACAGACTATTTTCTATCATTATCTGAGTAGAATTAGAAGAAACAAAAATATTTTCTAATATTTATTATGTGTTCCAGTTCAAGGTTTTTCCAATATTCCTAAGGGGGAAAAAAAGCCAGAAGAGTGTTTTGTCTTGCATACAGATTGAAAGTATTCTTGTCTCCCCAAACTGTACCTCTTAATTTCAGAAATTTTTGCCTCTGTAATTTGGACAGAGTGACAGGGAAAGATTTTGTTTGAAGTTTTGACTATAATTTAAACTTCATTACTAAATCCAGAACATTTAGAGGAAGAGAAGCAAAACTGTTCATGGGCTTTGTTGCACCAGCTCCCTTCATGAAGCCAATTACATTCTCCAAATAAAGCTCGACAGCCAAACTCACCTGCTGGTAAGAGCAGAGGTCGAATCATATGAAAGTAGTTCTAGACTAATGTGGTTTTGCTTGTTGTTACTGGAGTTTGCTTTCTGTCTCCTGCCCTGCCAAGTTTCTGAGGCATCTGCCTGGCAGCCACACAGATAAAACCTCAAGCAGTGAAAGCTCTTACTTCAGTCTCCCTCATAGACTTTAAAAACCTATCTCCTACTGATTCATCTTCTCCCAATAAAACACTAAAGTATCTTAAGAACAGTGTTTTAAAATTATAGTGCTGTTTTTCAGCATTACTACTACCCTGGATTTTTTAGTTAGTTTACTATTTGCACTTAGCTCAGATTTTGCTATCAAATCTCATGCAGGAGAATTTACTTTGGCCACCTCTGGCCAGTTGCCACTGTTCCCTTTTCTATTTCCCAACCAGTTCAGTTCCTTGCTGTTTGACCTGAGTTAATGTAACTTACCATTATCTGACAATAATTATAATGACTCTAAAATTATTTTTACAAGGTTATATTTGACTGAGGATTGTAAGAACAGAAAAGTAAAAATTGTTAATCTGATATTCAGCAGAATTGGGGTTTTTAGGTGAATTTTACTCTCTATTTTTTTTTCCCCCGGGAAGAAATTTTCTGCTTCTTGCTACTAACTTTATACAGAAAGTTACCAGTTAGAGGTCTTAACCTTGTCAAAAAGATTCGACCACTTGTAAGTTTATATTTTTGTCCTTGTGATGGATGAGTCTTTAGAGTACCCTCAAATAAGCATCTGCCTTAAAGTACCAGTGCTTTAAAATAGAAGATACATATATTGCCTGGTCTTACTATTGACCTGTAGTTCATAAACTGTCTCACAGATATTTCAGGCTCTCATCTATGTCTCTTCTTATTTTTCCTCAATTTTGTTTCTGTTTCTTTCTTGTCACATGTAAGCAGATTTTATTATCACTTGTCAGCGATGTAGCAAAAATCTAAATTAATTAAAATTACATCAGGTCCATTAGGTTCTTGTAAAACTTGTTCCATTGCAGTGTCTGTATTCCAGGACTTTGCCAATAATTTTAAGCATAGGATGTCATTCAGGTGCTCACATTACCTAGACTTTATTATCAGTGGCCTTTTACATTATTGATGGGGACAGAAGGCAACCCCAGTCATTAACTCTTCCTGTAAAGCAGCACTGAAACATCCACCTTGTGTGGACTCATTTGTCAGTGCCCTGCATCTGGAAAGCATCTTTGCCAGAAGAATGATCTGTAGCATGAAGTAGTGTGGGAGGTGAGACTATATTTCTGAAGAATTTAAAAGGGGAGCCAGAGATTTTTATGAGGGCAAAAAAGGGCAAAGGCAATAGATGTGTGCAGTTGTGATGATGTAATGCTATGAAGAACAGAGCAGAGCAACAGCAGCTTTGTCTCTCCCTGAGGAAAATAAAAAAGATTGAAAGTTTGGGGTGATATATGTCTATATTCAAGGTCCAAAGTTATATATTACTCAAAATATACTTAAATTCTGAGAAAGTGTTATAAATGAAATGCCACTATAGTTTGGTTGCTGTGGCAAAGCCTTGTGATTTTTGCATTTAATTTTCTAAGCATATTTAGGTTATCAATGCTTAATATTTAAAAACCATTGAAATAAAAATAGAGTTCCATCATTTTTTCTAATGGAAAAAATGCCTGTTCTAAAATAATCTTAGAAGTTAGAATTATATACTGCTCATTAAAATATCCAAGAAATTGCCTATTAGGAGTATAATTAACATTGTTAGACCAGTGTGCAATAGAATCCATTTTGTAAAACAGGATACAGTATGGATATTCTCACCAAAGTAGATCTTCTCTAAGACATAATGTGTTAAGTAAGATCAGTCTGAATATTTGCCAGCAAGCTCTTTCAGACAGATAGCAAACCACCAGGTTTGTTCTCAGCCTTTAAAGCAGAAAGGAATAAGATTTGTTCTCTTATGAAATGTAATTCAGCAGTCCAGACTTGCTTTAAAGATTTCACAGGTAAAGAGAAGTGCCATAATGGAGTATGTAAATATTGAAGTAGTCTTTCCTTTGTTGAGTAAAATGCTGTTTGTACTGCTATGGTATGGGTTTAGTTATGGCCTTGAGTCTTTAGATTAAAATGGCAAAGCACTATAGCACAAAAGATAACATTTTCTCAAATTTATGGATCAGTACTCCAGAAGATTTATTTTTACCAAAAGATAAGAGTAGGAAAGGTCTTTTTTCTGTGTGTTGAGTACTAGCAATATATTCACCCTGAACAATTCATCCTCTGTGTCTCTGGCTTTGTGCTTCTTTATGCAAGATCTTTACAGAAAAAAAATACTTTTTTTTTTTCTTTTTTTGTCACAGAAATTTATAGAAACTCAGTAAAAGGAAGGGTTCTGCTCAACTGAAATCCTTAGTCACTCCCATGTGAGAGATAGGCCAAGGGTTTCTAGCCCATGTAGTGGAACAGTTTTTATAGTTTATTGAATATTAAATATTTAAATATTTTGTTGGACAGCTTCAACAGGAAATGGAGAAAGCATCCATCCTTCCCTACGAATCTATTTGCTAATAACTTGTGTTTAGATATCCTCATGGAAGGAGAAAATTCTGAGTTTCAGGCCATTTAGAAAAAGAAATTGACCTCGTGTCTACTATTCCTCACGTGACTGATTTAGCCATTAAAATATTTTACAAATGTTAGGTAGCACTATATCTTCTCTGGCCAGGTTGTTGAAGAAAACTGCACTTGCACCTGATCTTGTAAGTGTGCTAGATGTGCCCAGCATAACTGTGAACATTAAACTCTAGTATTAGGTAGAGGAACAACCTCTCTTTGGATTATGTTCAAGTTTAGACAATGTCTAGAAATTGGTTTTTTTAATTAAAGGGTATCAGCATGACCAGGGGTGTGACTCTTGATACCTCAAGGAATATGTGTTTACAAGGTGACCCTCGTAAAGCATAAGCTTCTTCAAGGTAACTGAAAATTGCTTAAAACTTTGAATCCAAGTACCTCACCCTAACTGTGCTGTGATTTCAATGACCCAGCGCAACTCAGCCCTGCAAAGTGCAGTGATCTGTGCCCAGCTCTGAGGCCCCCCACAAAAGAAGGACCTGGACCTGTTTGGAGCAAGTCCAGAGGAGGCCACAAAGATGATCAGAGGACTGGAGCACCTCTAGTAAAGAGACAGGCTGAGAGAGCTGGGACTGTAGCCTGGAGAAGAGAAAACTTTAGGAAGACCTTAAAGCAGATTTCAGTGTCTAAAGTGGCTACAAAAGCACTGGAGAGGAATTTTTCACAAGGGCATGTGGTGATAGAACAAGGGGTAATGGCTCTAAACTGTAAGAGCATAGGTTGAGATTAGATGTTAGGCATCTTTTACTCTGAGGCTGTTGAGACACTGGCACAGGCTGTCCGGAGAAGATGTGGGTTCCCCATCCCTGGACGTGTTCAAGGCCAGGCTGGACAACGCTTGGAGAAACCTGGTCTTGGAGAAACTGTAGCAGAGGAGCTGGAAAAAGATGATCTTTAAGATCTCTTCCAACCCAAACCATTCTGTGATTGTAAGAACTAACAAGGCACTTGTGTAGGCATGAAAGCTGTGCTATGTGTGGAGGCAGCAGCTCGTCCAGAAGCAGCACAGCTGCATTCCTGCAGGTCTTCACTGAAGCCAACCAGCTTTGCTGGAGGGGCATAGCACAACAAAAATTATGTTCTACTGCTTCAGAACCTGTGTCAAACCACACCATGGTGATATTCACTCACCTAGAAATGGCATGCTTCTGGTACTGTTTCAGACTCCCAGATATTCCACTTGTTCCCCAGGCATTCAAGAGGTGCTGCATTATATTTGCCTGCACTTTCCTCATATCTCAGGTATCCTACAACATATGGGAACTCTACTACCTTTCAAAGGATCCACATAATGCTGCTACATTTGCGATTCAGCACAAAATCACTCTCTGAACCTGACTGCCTGCTGTTTTCCAGCCCTTTCAGATGTTGGGTTCACTTCTATTCTTGTCTCTACCCCCACGGCAACCCCATGTCTGTGTAGTTTGCTGCATATAAACTTAGAAACATCTCTTTTTACAAGTTCTGTCTTGAAAGATGTTTAGTATTCTCAACTTCCATTTATGACAATGAGATTTGCAGGTGTGCTTTTCCAGACTGAGTCCTATATGATCAGTTACCAGTTTGTGTGATGGGGTAGAGAATTGTTCATCATGAGAACACATGAGTCATATCTCTAATCTATGGAAAGAAATATTATCTCATTTATGAACAATTTGCCTTCAGGACAACATGAAAATAAATCAGGGGAAGCTACCACAGTAATCATTTTTTGCTTGTATACTACTAGAACTTAAAATGTTATTTTCTTTTCACTCCAAGACTGATTTAAAAAAATAAAATATATTGAATGATTTAAATTCTAGCAAATAAAAAGTGGCTTTATTTAGGACCAATAGTGTATTTCTAGCTCTGCTTTCATTTAATTTCTAATCTGTTCAGAAACAAGCGGTGTTCTTCCAAAACAGCAATCTGCTCATTTTCTTGGCAAGAGCAAGCTCTGAAAGTGCCATTTCCACATTTTTGTGCAGCTGTGTGCTGAGTGTATCACTGTCAAAAAATGTATGTCTATCCACTGGTTAGTATGCAATGCTTGAACAAAAAAGTCTCTTGTTCTCTCTATCATGATGTTCCTCTCTGTGACTCAGTTTTCCATTTGTTAAGTGAGGCCAGTCACACACAGGTACAACTATTTAATAGATTCTGCTTGAAGATCACTCAAGAAAGACATCACATATGAGGCTGAATTTTTACTACAACTCCTTTGATGTAAATTTTATCCTCTAAGGAAACAGCTTTCAGAAACAAGTTACTTTTAGTCTTTCTTGACCTGTACTCAGCCTACCTAGTCAATGGAGAAAAACATATTTATCCTATTATTAAAATCACTTATCATCACATACACAATATACTTAATAATTTTAAATTAATAGAAATTGTGCCAATTTTTTTTTATTAAATTAGTAACCTTTTCAAACATGAAATTTCTTGCTTACAGAACATCTGCTGTGGTTTCTATGTTGCTGTCAAGGTGCAGCATGGACAAATGAACATAACTGCTGGTGTGGCATGTGGGCAGGAGCCTCCAAACTGGGTTTGTCTTCTCTAGCTCAGGGACAGTCCCACTTCTTCTAACATCAGCTTCAGGACCACATCCAAACAATTGAAAAAAAAAAATAGCTTATAGAAAGCTGTGGTGATGAGCATATTTAATTATTTTTACCAAGAGTGATTTCTTCGAAGTAAAACAAATTGCCACAGCACAGACATAAGAACATAGCTGCTTTCCCCCAGTCCAAGCTCTGTTGTTTTGGAGGAAGGCCAAGGGCACTCTCTCAAATTGCTCCTTTTGAGGCTTCTCAACAGCAAAATGATTTTCAGCCTCTCTGACCTGCTGCAAGTCAGGTTGTGCTCTGCACCACAGTGCAGAGATATTCCCATGTTTTGCCTGCTTCTTGCTTCCTGAGGCCTGAATCCAAACTTCTGCAACATTACCCAGAAAGAATTTCCTTTTCTCAGTGGAACTGGCTTTAGCCTGGATCATGTACAGCTGAACCTCCGATTCCCATATCAGGTCAGTGCATTTCTTGAGAAAATCAATGTTGGAAAATTATTCATATGCATGTCACAGATTTCATACTGTTTTCATGGAATTTAGAGGCAATACATTCAGTGAACTGAGTGAACAGAGTGCTAGGCTTAAAACCCACAACGCCATCCTCCTAAAAATACAAACACAGGTAAAAATAGTGTGTACACTGAAAAGCTGGAGTTTGACACACCTGAAAGACAAGGACACAATTTCCATTATTCCTTTTTGGTTTTTTTAAATCCATTAATTAATTTTTTCATCCCATTTGCAGTTATTGTTCTAAGAAGTACTTTTTCCTTTTCAGAAAACGTCCAGGAGAAAACTAATTTTCATCCCTTCCTATCTCATATCTTAGGCATAAAGATTGTGATGTAAAGGCTCAAACCTCCTGAAGAACTAGCTTAGTTTGAAAATTGTTCCCAGGTGTTTCGTGTCTCATTCTTGCTCAAACATTATATGATTAGCATTTTAATGTCCTACAACTTCTCTCCCAGTTCCCTAGGAGGATGTGAAAACGAAGCCATGAAAGCTAAGCTGTTTGGTATTTATCATGAACACTCTGATTGTATTTCAGAGCTCTGGGATTTAAACAGGACGTCAGTCTTTCGTAGCCCCTTTGGATCTCTTGGACTCCATATAATGCTGCTGGATGAATATCAAGAAAGACTGTTTGTGGGAGGAAGAGACCTCTTGTATTCCCTCAGCTTGGATCGAATCAGTGACAACTACCGAGAGGTGGAGTAAAAAAAAACCCTATCTATCTCTATCTATCTATCTATCTATCTCTATCTATCTATCTATCTATCTATGTGTATTAGTCACTTCCTGTCACAAAACGTAGCACAGGATATTAGAACTTGCATGCCTGAGGTAATGGAGTTTTTGTAGGTGTGTTGTGCACGAACTCTAAGGCCATATTTATGTTTAAGAAAAATACACCAATTACCATCC
>VWYP01000396.1:0-33490 GCA_013400435.1 Pycnonotus jocosus
CGGCACCAAAATTGTTATAAATGTGTGTGCTGCCTAATTATCCAGTCAAAAAACCAAAAACCAAAAAACAAAAAACCCAAACAAAATTAAATGTAGTAACAATTTTAATGTAGCAGCTTAAAATGGTTACAATACAATTTGGTTACAATAAGTAATAATTTGCTTCCAATAACGCATAAACAATAAAATAATCACACGGTGTACGTGAGGTGGCGGGGTTCCAAAAGCCCCATGCTCCGTGCCACCGGCCGCTCCCGGAGACAAGGACAGGCAGAGGACTACAACTCCCGATGTGCACCCCGGCCGCGGCTCACCTTCCCACAGCCCCGCCCACACGCGGCGCGGCGACACCAGGCTGCGGTGCGGCGGTGAAGCGCGTCCCGTGACGTCACGACGCAGCAGCCAATCCCGGAGCGGGAAATAGAACTGCCCGTGTTTAAATTCTCCACCTCCCTCACCCGCCCCTCACCCAGCGGCCCCGGCGTGGCGGCGGCTTGAGGCTTCCACGCGTTTCTCGGCAGCCACTGGCGGCGGGATCCCCGAGGAGGTGAGGGGAGAGGCGGCAGCCAACGCCGTTAGCGGCCGGAGGAGGGGAACATGCGTGAGATGAGGCGATCCCGCGGGCTGACGCGCTCCTCGGCCCCGCCTGTCGGGGGCGCTCCCACGCGCGCCTCTCCCACCCACAGGTGGGGTCCCCCCTCGTGGGCGCGCGTCACGCGTGTCCGTCCGCGAGTCTCTCTCCAAGCTGCCGGTCCCCGCGCGGAGCGGGAAGCGGCGTTCCGGCCGTGCTTTGGGCCCCGTTACATGGGGCTGGGTAGGAGCGTGTGGCCGGCCCTTGGCAGGTCTCGCGGGGGAGGAGAGGACCTTCTGCCGCCCCTGGAGGGAAGGACGCGAGGAGGCTGTCAGGGGCCGGCGGGACAGGGACCTCGGCCTGTCGCCCCGCGCTACCAGGCCTCCCGTTGCTGAGCGAGTAACGGGTGTTGGTGGGTAGGCGGTGTGTTGGCTATTGAGGTCGACGAAGTGTTGTAATTAAAGTATTCGTGTGAACTAACTTTTTTGATCATCAGGAAGTGTGAAGTGTCGTACAGCTTTTAAGTGAAAAGGAAACCTGTCTTCAGGCATTTCCAGATCTTAGTTCCAGACTAACTCTTCTTTTTTTTTTTTTTTTTTTTTTTTTTTTCCCAAAGCTTTCTCTGTGGAAGAATTAACAGTGAAGAGACCTCTGGTAGGTTGATAGTTGGGTGTGGCTGACCTGTGCTATAAAACATGCTTCAGGATGTGATGCTGGATTTGTATGTTGAGATTAGGGGTTAGTCTGTGTGTGAGGTGAAGAATGACAAAGGAGATTCAAGCGAAAGAGAAGCCAAGAGGATGAGAGGATGATCTGTAAGGAAGATGATGATAGTAGAATGGAACTGGTTTTTAAGAGTAAAGTTACTAATTGAACTAAGTGGACAGACTGACTTCTGCAGTTATTAACTTCTGTTCTTGTCTGGTAAAGCCTTCATGTTCTGGAAGATATCCTCTTTTTCTTCCTTCTCAGTGTTGGATTTGCAGAGCCTGAGACTGCCCATGAGTTTGGCATCTGTGTGGTCTGGTAGGAGTGGAGTAAGTTATGTGGGTTTCTTTCTACTGGCAGTACCTGCTTGAGCTGATTGTAAAATCCTAGAAAAATTATGTTCTTCAGCCTTGGAGATTTTCACCCCTTGTTTCCAAAAGCAATATTAAAATTAAAGACCCCTGAAGAGAAGTCATACTCCAGAGAAGCTGGAGGCTTCACAGATTAAAGTATCTATCAGGAGGAAAGTATGTGTATATAGCTTTTGTGTATTTTAAAGCCAGCACTTTTGACTTCAAACAGCTACGAGATTTTGGAGTCACTTCTAATCAGACAAGAATGGAAGGGAATCAGTTTTCTGTTGTGGGAATGAGACTTCATCCCTTCTGATGTCTAAAGTTTCTAAGTGTTAGTTGTGTGTAGCTTTTTATCCCAGCAAAACAGTGGGATAAGATATGTTCTCTGTTTATCCTGCTGAATGGATGGAGGCCAGTTCCTTCAGACAGTGATTAATATTTGTTAAATAATGCTATGCAGATGTTACCAGGCATGGCTATCTTCAAACTTGTGCCTCAAGGCTAAATGTTCACTAATTTATTGTACATGTAAGATCATCCTGTTTAATGTGTGATGAATTTGTGTTGAACATCTGAAAGGAAGGAGCACCCAGGAAGCTGAGACAGGTTTGTATGCAGCACACACAGTGTTTTCAGCAACTCTCTGGTTATGGAACTCTGCTGACAAGGGCACCACTGGGAATATCACTGAAAAGGAAAAGCAACTGTGTTCATTCTAGCTTGCTTTGGAGAGCAGGGAAAGTGTGCAGCACATATAATTAAAGGATGGGGTTTGAAACTAGAGTAATATTATGTTGTAATGTTAATCTTGCACAATGAGTAGTGTCTTAATGTGGCCTTAATCTATAGTTTAACCTGTTGTTCATTTATGAAGTATAATAACTCAATCAAAACCCAAGTCTTGTCAGTGTTGGAGGAATCAGCACCATCTGACTGGTTGGCTTTGGAATATTAACCTAGCCCAGCTGTCTTAATTGAGCTCTGCGGAAAAGTGGTAATGGCATTGAAAACTCAATTAGAGATCTGAGTAAGAAGAACCACATTAGTGTTCAAATAAGTATGCTTATTTGTATAAATTATGTATTGTACTTAGATAGTTTTTATGATGACAGTTTCTTTTAATTGACAGCTCTTAACTTTTGTAAAAAGTGGGAAAATGGCATCAGAAGACATCACTAAGCTTGCAGAGTCACTTGCCAAAACCAAAGTGGGTGGTGGACAGTTGAGCTTCAAAGGCCAGAGCCTTAAACTCAATACAGCTGAAGATGGTAAGAGAAAATACCCTTGTGCTTTGGAAGCGTCTCTCTGAAGTTGTAAAATCTTCTGGTAAACCTTCTGCTAAATTCCGCATGGACAAGTTGTCATAATGTATCTGTGATGCAGGGGTTTGTCAGCTACAGGTACTTCTGATAGAGACATTTCCTTTCCTTCTGGTACCCTGCTTTGACCTGGTGCCCTGGCAGTGCCATGGCTGCTGTAACTGAGGTTTGGGTGCCTGGTTTGCAGTTGTTGTATTCTTTGTGTTCTCTCTAAGTGCTTTTGACAGTCACTGGGCATTAGAAGTCAGTGCTCCTTTCCAAAAACGGTAAACAGGTGCATCACAGCTCTTGGAACAAGATGTGCACAGAGGAATGGGCTGATATGTAAGCCTGCTGCAATAGTTCACTTTCTTTTTGTCTTGTTGCTCTGTGTGTGTTTCACAATAAGTCTTACAGTGGCTGCTAATGTAAATATCTGGAGAAAATGTATTTATTCTTAGATCAACATTTCTGCCACACCAAGAAAAATGGCATGTTTTTCAGAGAGCTTATTTGCTATAGTGCCTTTTTTTTTTTTTTTGCTTATGCCAAAGGTGGGGCTTTTTTTTTAGATTGGTTTTGATGCCTTAAGGTTTATGCTTCATATTTTCCAGATTCTGTACTGCATTGGTATATAACTCTGAACTTCATATAAAGTGTTAGCAAATTCTTCTTATAGTAGTAGTTAGACAAAAGAATCCTTTTCCACCCTGAGAACCAAGGCTACTGGACACTGTTGTAGCTTCAGGCCCAAAAAGTATAAACAACAGTGAATTGAGGAGAGCAGTCTGAGGATGGAACTTCATAACCTGAAGCTGTAATTGGACAATTAACCCCAATGTGTAAATGGACAAAATATTATAAAAATGTGAAAACATGTGACGAGGTGTCCATCTTGGGTAGAGCCCTAGTCAGGCTCTTGTACTGCCAAGGTGTATCTTTTGAAGGCCTTTTAAATAAATACCTACTTTATTCCTTTAACACCTAGCCTCTGTTCCAGGTAGCCTCACAAGGCATCAGTTTTGTAGTTCAAAGGCATTGAACTATGGAGAAAGGCCTTGGAGCTTGGGAACAATAGCAAGTGCCTATTGGCAGGAGAGACTGCAGCTTGCTTCTTTGCCTTGCTTAGGATTACTGTAGCGTTAAATCGTTCCACCCTGACACGTTTGCTAAACCAACATTACTTCTGCCAGTCAGTGGGAATTTTTTCTGTTGATGTGACACCAATTCCCATCAACTTTTAACTTAGTCTCTGCATGTTGCTAGGGACATGCACTCTAGCTGTTAAACCATGTGCTGAATGGCAGAGGAATTTTAGTTGGGAAGTAAAGAAATTTACTTTTGCAGATAGGAGGATGGCTATCAGAATAGAACAAGAAAAAAAATTTATGGGAAGGCAGGGTAGGGAATGGGGAGTGGTCTTTCTGGTGACCTGACACTTCAGCTCTGTTCCCATTGCTGTTTCAGGTGTTGCTCTAGCTGTTTTTGCTACTGGTTGAACAAGTATTGCTGGATCTCAGTGGGTTGCTCTGGTAACTAAGATAGTGGTTAAAAGACCAACTAGATTATCTGCTTCTTGCAGCTGAAGAAGTGATCAAGCAAATTGAGGCATTTGATGGCCTGGAAGCCTTGCGCCTGGAAGGCAACACGGTGGGTGTGGAAGCAGCAAAGGTTATTGCCAAAGCCTTGGAGACGAAAAGTGAGCTCAAGGTGAGATTCTTAGGTGGGGAGTAGTCAATGGGAAGAAAAAATGTGGAAATACTGGAGGCCTGTCTAGGCTCTTTCTGCAGAAACCTGCCTTGAGTTACCCCCAAAGCTTGCTTGGTGGATCTTCCAGGAGGAATAGCAATTTTATGAAAATACAGCTTAGCTTGGAGACTTTGGGATAGTGGGAACACCTTCTGCATTCATAACTTCCTGTTTAGAAGGTTTCCAGTCTTAAAGCTGGGAAGCTGTGTGAGGAAGGGCCTCTATTGAAGGGAGCATCTGTAAAAGAGCCATGGCAACAAACACTAAGTTCAAATAAAGTTCTCTGGAAAGCTGAGTTGGATCTTCCAGAGAGTGAATCTTCAGAGAATGCCTGAGTAGGGAGGAAATGCAACAGGATGTTCATCTTTGTCCAAGCTATGTTTTCTACTATTGCTCTAGCCTAATGTTAAGGGGATGCTGTGCTGCTTGAGACTGTACACTGTCCCTTGAAGGAGAGTGCATTAATGCATTTATATGCCTTAATCACCCAAGTGTGGTTTTCCAAGTAATTTCAGATTTTTGAGCTTCATACCTTATCTGCATTGCTAATGTATTCTCCTGTTTCCTGTTGCTTTTTTTCTGTGGTAATTTTCTCAGCAGAAAAGAATTCCAGCTTGAACACAAGCAAGACTTCTTGTATAATGTTTATGGTGTGAATTTCAGTTACTTTGTCTTTGCAAGTGAAGTGATTGTAACACTGGTTCTTGCAGTTCTTTAGTACAATCAAATGACTGCCCAAGGGAAGGGAGACAACATTAAGCTGTCCCCAGTGATGTAAAGCAACTTGTATATGTAAATGTTTATTACAACTGTGTTGATCTAAATATTGTAGTGGGTTTTATCTGTATATTTCTTATTTTAGAGGTGTCATTGGAGTGACATGTTCACAGGCAGGCTAAGGTCTGAGATCCCTCCTGCTTTGGTAAGTAAAAACTAGATCTGAGACTTCTGGCTAATATAACCTCTTTTCTCACCTGTCATGCTTTTTGTGGAAGTCTGTATTTTTGTACAGAGCTGATCCTTCTCTGTGGTGTTAGCACTAAAAGTCTCAAAATAGGTGAGTGGTTCTCTTATGCTCTTCCTGTATGAGATGGAGAGGAGTTGATTTAAGGTTAAATGCGAGTCTATGCTGGTGAAAGAGCTTTTCACTGGGAAAAACATCCTCATGACCCAACAGAAAAAGTGAGAGGTAAGCTTTTGAAAGAAATCATATGGCTATGTCTTCTAAGACCATTACAAAGCTCCTCATCTCCATGAGTCCTATGAAGCCAGAACAAAAGCTCAACATTGATGAAAACAGTATTTCTTTCAGCAGTGTAGAGTGGGAAATGCACTTTGAAAACTATTTGACGTAAAGGGATGGGATAGTGTCTTGGTAACTACTTTATGGTTCTCTTTAGCTTAATTTGTGCAACTTCCTCTCTGGATTTAACACTAAAATTTTATTTCCTCATGCAGCTTTGCAGAATGTCTTCAAAGTGGAAATTTTTTGCAGCATCATTGTGATACCTAGCCACTGCAGTGGTGCTGTCACTAAAAGTTAATTCATACTCTCCCACCCACTGCCGTCTGTTTCCTTACAGATTTCTTTGGGGGATGCACTCATTGCTGCTGGAGCCCAGCTGGTGGAGTTGGACTTGAGTGACAATGCCTTTGGACCAGATGGTGTGCGTGGCTTTGAGGCTCTACTGAAGAGCCCTGCATGCTACACTCTGCAGGAACTCAAGCTCAATAACTGTGGCATGGGCATTGGTGGTGGCAGGGTAAGGATTATCTCGTCTTTGGGAATGAAATTGGAAGCAATCTTTGGTTATTGCCAACTCCTCTGTTTAAGGCAGCTACAACTATACCAAGTTCTTCAAGTTTGGTCTAGTCAGGTTTTAAATATGGAGACTTCTATGAATAGTCTGTCATACTATTGAACAACATTCACAGTAAAAAAATTGAGTTTGTGTTAAAATTGTGTTTTCTCTGCACATTGTGTGCAGTTGTCTGACTCTGCCTTTATACCGCCTTCTCCCCTCATCTTGTTGTTCTGGTTGTTTTTACACATGGATAATACCTCCCCCAGAGCCTTTTTTTCCTCCAGCCTTTATAATCTCAGGGGTCAGTATTGTCCTAGTGAGTAAAATTCTCCAGTTCTTCAACTGTCCTTGGCACCCTATGCTGGACTCACCCCAGTAAATCCATGTAGGAGCCTGGTATTGGACACTGTGCTTGGATGCATTTCACAGGGCTAGATAGAGAAGGATCTGACCTGCTGTGAGTGCTTTTTCCCAAGGTAGCCCAGTGTAATTCCTTTGCTTCAAGTGTATATTGGTAGCTCATGGTCAGCTTTCTACCCATATATGCTTGCCTGATTAGAAGCAAAATATTCTTGATGGCTCAGTGAGTTTTAATGTTGCAAAATTATCAATTCTTGCCTGAGACCACAGTGTGCAAGTGTTGCAGGTAGAGACAGTTTTATCGTATACCCTGTTGTAGAAACAGGTATGTTTCAGTGATGACCAAAGTATTTCTCCAGAGGTGGATCTACAAAACACAGTAGGATACCACTGTAGAGTGATATGCTGGGGGAGTATAAGCTGCTTGTTTTATCTTTAGATATTGGCAGCTGCTCTGAAAGAGTGTCACAGGAAATCAGTTGCTCAGGGCAAGCGTCTTGCTTTAAAAATATTTGTGGCTGGCAGAAATCGTCTGGAGAATGATGGTGCCACTGCCCTGGCTGAAGCCTTCGGGGTGAGTATCAAACCAGACCTGCTTTGACAGCAAGTTGGAGCAAGGTATGATTCAGTGCTGATGTTAAAGATGATGCACACAGGGTTTGCCTCAGCTTGGAGGGTGGAGCTGGTGATCTGTTCACTAAAGTCATGATGTTTCTTGCTGCTGAAACTGGAGTCTTCAACAAGTGGAATTAGAGTTCATGATAGAGTATATGTGACCTAAATTTCCAAATACATAACTAGTAGCTGCATAAAGTAGTTACCCAGGGAGAAATAGTCATCTCTTAAGTACTTTAACAGTCCTATTCCTTTTCCTCTCTCTATGCTAATAGTTGTTGACTAGCACTAGGATAAGTATCCCAGCTTGTTCTCTTCAGTGTTGCTTTGCTCAGTCATCTGGCAAAAGCAGCCTGGTATTTTTACTAGGATCATCAGATCAGAGCTTGAAGTGTTGCCTGGCTTTCTCTAGCTGTCACTGGCCCACTTGCACTTCTGTGGCAGGAAAAGAATTCACTGTGATAGGGGCCACCTAATTCCCTTTTCATATCTCAATTGCTGCTAGAAGTGACTTTTGAATTATAATATTGTCAGGTATATTGACAAGGATGTTACAGATGGACTTTTTGTAAAGAACAGCCTAGATGTGATTTTGATTAATCAGTAATCATGGCAAAAATAAGACTTTTTTAATACTTAAGAGTTGTATAACAATGTGATTCATGGAGAATCAGGATTGAATGGCACTACCAAAATGGGATTAATCACTGTGCTATGTGACATGCTGTTTAGTCCATAAAGAATATTTGTACTAGCTTTCTTACATGTTTGCTTCTGTGGTCAGGGGAAAATGTAGATTTTAATTAGAAAATTAAAGTGATGTTGTGTGGTTTATTTCAGTGTTGAACCACAGGTGAAGAACTCTTGTTTTAAGTTACTTATAGTAGGCATATAGGACAATGATACTTGTCTCTTTGAATCAGGGCTTTGTATTTATCTGACACTTGCCATGTGTCTGTGATTTCACTTAGGTTTGTGACAGAGTTGCTGGTAAGTAATGCACTGTAGAAGAAATGTTGGAGTTTTGAAACTCAAAACAACTTTAAATAAATCCTAAGAGTGAAGCAGTATACTCTTGATCTGAAGTATCACCGTTTTTTTTTTTCTACATCTTTTCCCAGATCATTGGGACTTTAGAAGAGGTCCATATGCCACAGAATGGAATTAACCATCCTGGCATTACAGCACTGGCACAGGCCTTTGCTATCAACCCATTGCTTAAGGTTATAAACTTGAATGACAATACCTTCACAGAGAAAGGAGCTGTGGCCATGGCAGAGGTGAGTTGTTTTAAGCAGTTGTTTTGGGCTGTGTCTCAAATCTGGTTGGCGTCAGCACCTTTGGGTTGGTAGAACCACGTCATGCTGCAATAGGAAAGATGACATTCCAGAAGTAACAGGATGCTTACTTGCATATCTCAGTTTTTCAAATCTGTGCTGTCTTGCTCTGCAGACTCTGAAGGCACTTCGGCAGATTGAAGTGATCAACTTCGGGGACTGCCTGGTGCGTTCTAAGGGGGCTGTTGCTATTGCTGACGCTGTTAAAGAAGGGCTTCATAAATTAAAGGTATTGTCTTCTTGTTGTTCAGCTCCTTTGAAAAAATGCCAAGTTTTCCATTTTATGTTTTTCTGTTCATTCTCCTACCACTCCTGGTTTCTTTAAGGTAGGATTTAGTTCCATACAGACTCTGTGCTCACGACTGAAAAGCAACAAGCTGTGTTATAGATCAGTGGCATCCCACCATCTAGTGAGAGCTGTGCTATGTGGGGGTGTACCAGTGATCTGTTTAGTCTTTGCTTGATGTTTCTGTAGCTGTTGGCTCAACTCAGTGAGTGCTACTCAAGAAATCTCATATTGAAATTACCTGCTATTAAAACTTCCCAGAACTTCAAGAATGGGGACTGACATGAAGGGGAGTTCATTAGCAGCTTCTTCAGCATTTCATAGCTCAGTTAATACTTTTTCTTGGTTAGGGCATTGATCAAGGGCCTAGGTATTTTTATTTTTTTGGTGATACCTCAGCCTGAGTACAGGCTACATCAGTATTTGCACAGGACTTTAATCTGACAACATTCTGGATAGGCTGAAGTCAAATTAATAACAGAAGCAAATTAGGTTCTCTAGATGAACACCTGCCATGAGTCATAACTGCCTTGAGACAGATGCTGAATGTGTGATTCCTAATCTTGCAGTCAAAGACAAAAATTAATTTAATACCTATTTGTGTGTATGAACCTGGTACAGAAAGTCCAGAAAGCTTTGTACTATGTGATCCCTTGCTTGGGCTTCTGCTGGTTGTACTGGAACTTGTCAGAATCTCCCAAGCAAACTTAAGTAATAGAGTATTGAGATGAACAGACAGAAGTTAAATAGCTTTTCTAGAGCAGAAATGGTTATGGGAACGTAGCATGAAGCAATTGCAGCTGATTCGTTCTGTTCAAGGACTGCTTCCCTTCTGCTGTTAAGATTCAGTCTTTTCTCAGGAAGGGATTGATTAAGCACAATGTGGAAATGTGGGGGGATGGTGTCTGGCTGATGAATTACTCTTACTAGTCCACATGGTTTCTCTGTTGGCTGAGTCTGTCAGAAGTAGTACCACTCATGGCTTGTTTTTTTGAAGGCTTTAACTTGCAACTGAAGTGTCAAAGGAAATGTGCAATCTGTTTAGTATTGTAGCTGGCTTTCTTCTGTTAGACTTACTGGAATGTGAGTTTTGGAGTGTTCTTGTGACCTTTGATAAATGAAAATCTCCAGTCAGTTGACTCTTAAGGACTGAAATGTCTGCTACCTTTTAGGTGAGCAGTGGTTGGTAGGTATTTTAAAATTGCTACCTTTAATAGTGCTGCTCTTAAACACCAGTATATTTCAAAATTCTCCTTTCAAGTATGTGAGGTAGGAGTGTGTCAGGCTTTATTTTCAATTAGTAACACTTTTTTTTTTTGCTGGGAGCCTCTTCAAGTGAAGGTTTTTCCAGGACACTTGTGAGGACATGAAATTTATGGATATGATAGATGTTAATAGGAATTCTGCAGACAAAATGTTCTTCTGTATTTTTAGGAACTGAATTTGTCTTTCTGTGAGATCAAGCGAGATGCTGCTCTGACTGTTGCTGAAGCTATTGAAGACAAGACGGAGTTGGAGAAGTTGGATCTCAATGGTATGTAAGTTTGCTAGATCAAAGTATATCTAGTTTGATTCCAGTGAGAAACCACTAGGAAGAATGTTGACAGAACATATATATTCTGTTCTTGCAATTGTCAGCATATAAAAAACAGTACTCAGTAGCTGAACTTGCATGACCTTGGGACAGAAATGGTTAGATCCTGGAAGTTTTCTTAAACCATGAACTTGGTTAATTGGTAAGCATTTTTGGTATACTTCATAAGGTGGAAAGATTAAGCTGATATCTGTACCTGTTTTCAGTAAAACTAATTACTTGGTGCTATCTCAGATATTTTATACTTGGAAACAAAAACTTTTATGTGCAACTCTGCAGAAGAGTGTGAGAACTTGGACTTTTGGTAGCTTTTGCTGTACCTGCCTTGGATTTCTCTGGTGCTGTGCTGTGTCTTTGTTTTAGAATGACTAAGAACAAGAACTATTTAGAGAAATAACAAGAAGTCTCTCAAACAGACTCTGAAGCATTAGAAGGTTTTCATCTCCAACCATTGTGTAACACGGCTGAAATTTGTTTAACAGCTGTTTGATTCTGCATGATAAGTGCAGTTTGTGTTGCTGCCTCTAAGGTGTTGGCAGAAGTGGCATGTAACTGTTTAATTTCAGAAAGAGATATAGACAAGAATATATAGCTAAGTCCTCAAGAACAAACTGTCAAGTCCACTCCCTTTCCTCTATCAACCTAGGTAACTGTCTGGGAGAAGAGGTGTGTGAGCAACTCCATGAGATCCTCGAAGGCTTCAATATGGCATCAGTGCTGGGATCTTTGAGGTAGGCATGGTACCAGAGTTTAAATCACAAATTTTCTGACAATTTTCATCAATACTTTCATTGACTTATCTCATTTAAAAATAAGAGCTTCTCATTGCTGGTGGATGTTGATCTGAGTGTGGAGCACAGCCAAGGATGTGTCTTAAACTTGTCTTGTTTTTGTTGATGGACTTACTGTAGCATAAGTAACTGATTGTGTTGGTTGATCTTTCCTTGCTGTTATCAGCTGGGTGACTGATGTCCGAGTGTCCTCTTGGTGTGTTGTAGGTGAGATGTGCTTCTTGCAGTAGGACTTTGAGGAGAGGCTGCTCTTCTGTTCTTGAAAAGTTTACAGTGCCAGTGTACAGGAATTCCAGGTGAGTAATTAATGGAATGTGTAACATTCAAACCTTAGTGATGATGAAGGGGATGAGGATGAAGAGGAGGAAGATGAAGAGGAGGAGGAACAGCAACAGCTGAAGGAGAGAGGAGCAGAAGAACAGGAGTCACTGACTCCTAAGAAGATATTTGATTCACAGGTAAGCTTCCTGCCAGAGGAAGGAACTATTCTTATTTCATCAGCTGGAGAACAGTAAAGGAGAAAATGAGAATCTAGAGTCAGAACTTGAAGTGCTGACAGGCAGTCACATTCCTGCATGGGCTGGCACTATTGTAACAGGGAAATAACATTCAGGAAATAAAATGGATTAGCTGAAAAATGTGTTTTGTTAAAGTGTGCATATTGTACACATGTGTGGAGGGAAGGACTGAGTAGTGGTTATAGTAACACATGGGTAGATGGGTAGCAAAGTCTTCAGTGTTCAGAAAGTGATGGGGACCTTGCACATGCAGTGCCCTACCCTTATGCTAGTGTATCCTGGCTGTTCCAACTCTGAGTTTAGGTCAGCCTCAGGTGTTTTCAAACAGAACAGTTGCGGGCTTGGTATAGCTGTGCCCTGGGCTGTCTCATCTGCTTTTGCTGAACCAATTTATTTACTTCCAAGAATAAACTTGAGATGGATTCCACCTGTTTCAGGCTTCGACTCCAGTGCCATCTCCTCCTGTGGATGTTGCCACGTTCCTTGCTTTCCCATCACCAGAGAAGCTGCTGCGATTAGGACCAAAGTGCTCTGTGCTGATAGCTCAGCAGGTAGGTGAGTTGCTGCTTGTCTGGGCTTGATTTTCCTCTCAAAGTTGTTCAGTTGCCAGAGGTGATAACTTGACCTAGATTTGCATCTTTTCTCCAGTAATCCCAAAGAATGTTGTGGAAGCAGATGATGTAGCTAATGTGTAAACTGGCATCACAGCTTTTACATAAAGTAATTCTTTGTGTTCCGTGTGCCTTGTGATATGGCCAAGGCAAAGCTGCTATCAGTCAGCTGAAGACTAATTCATGCCACAGCCCTAGCTGAAACTCATGGTGTGTAGCTGTCTAGCAGTTAACTGATCTTTATTTTTTTCTCTTTCAGACAGATACATCTGATGTAGAGAAAGTAGTTGCAACCCTCCTAAGGATATCCTCAGTCTTCAAAGATGAAGCCTCAGTGAAAACAGCAGTGCATGAAACAACAGGTGACTGGTCCTTTCTTCACTTTGTGCTGTGACCTGATTCAGTGCCATAGACATCACTGCCAGATGGGACAAGGCCCCTGTAGGCCAGGCCATTGGGCCTTTTTGTCCCTGACAAATAACAAAGTGCCCTGCTGTTATGTGGAGTTGGAAGATTCATTCTGAACCTGGCATATTTTGTGCTGCCAAAGCCTGTTTCTCTTGTAGCTGCTGTTGTAGTGGGCCAGTGCTGCCCTTACTGCATCTCCTTCTTGCTGGGCTGTCCATAGCCAGTAGTTCTGTGTTTTAATGTCAGTTACCTTTCCATGGCTGTTTATTTAAAAAGCGTTTTGCAGGAAGTAGCCTCCCTAGTGTAGTGTTATGTGATTGTAAAGAGACCTCCTAGTTGATGTCTTATCTTTTATTTCTTCAAGAAGTAGATAATTCCAATATGGGGTGAGACACAGAAACCATTTCTCACACTATATTGGAGAAGTAGTTTGGGTTACGTCTGATTAGTGTGTGGACTAAGTATAACTAAGCATATCCCTTCATGGTTTTGCTTGGAAATAGGAATTTTGAAACAATCCATGGCATTTGACCACTGCCTTTCATCTTTTTTGAATCCCCCAGCAGTTCAGTTCTCCCACACATGAGCCACCTATCCTTACTGTACAAAAGAATTGGATCAATTATTTTGAAGACCACTTAAGGTGGTGTACTGTGCATTTCTCTAGTTTGGAATTTTTTTGTTTGGAATTCATAAACATGATGAAACTGTTTTACAAACAGTAACAAAATAGTTCTCTGCAGTTGGTTATTAGTCTGGTGAAAAAAAGTCAGTTGGCACCTCACTGAGCTAGTGTACCTTGGCTCATGCCTGTTATGAGTTGTCTCCAGCGAAAAATGGAACAAAGGATATTACTGTTGTCCCAAGCGTGTTGGTGTACATATTTATCTTTATTCCTGCTTCTTCAGGAGAGGTAGAACCTGGCAATTACTTTCCTTCTGTAGAAGCAGCCATCAGCTGACAGTGAGGGTCTTAATTAACGTCTGGCACCGTTCTACAGCCACTCTAGTGAATTCTACCCATTCTAAGAAACAGAAGGGTCAAAATGACAGAGGTCAAAATGCATTGCCTCGTCCACCTTGTACACATGGGAGGTTAAAGCACTGGTTTGTCCATTGTTTGTCACACAGTACTGGTCCTGAGGGAGCCCAGAAAACAGCTGAACAAACTTTCCCATTGTGTTCTCTCATTCCTTGTGGTTTCAAGTGAGGGGTGAATTATTGCTGGCCTTTAAGAAGTCAAGGCTCTACCTCTTGGTGCCCTAGTTCGTCTGCTCCTGTTTATATGCATGTATACATATAGCATGCATGCTCAAACGCATTGAGCAGAGCATCTGCTGTGGTGCATAGGACTGGGGTGTATTGCATCTGAAGCTTGACAGTGTGGGAGTTCTTGTGTGAGCTTTGTGTGTTTTGCTGGATTTTTTAAAAATTTGGTGTTTTCTCCTTTATACTTAAGGGGTTTTACCTGTCTTAGTGTTTCAGAGCTTACAGCTACAGAGACAAATGAAATCTTAATAGGTACTGTATCACAAAACTGATTTAACAGCTGAGTTTCTGTATGATCCGTTTTAATCTTAAAATCCATAAATGTCCTTTTTCTGTGTTGTTCAAACTAATGTGCTTATCTCTTTTTAGATGCCTTGATGAAAAAAGCTTTCAGTTCTGCCACGTTTAATTCAGATGCCTTCATCACAAACCTCTTGGTCCACATGGGACTACTTAAGGTGAGGAAGCAGGAAAGAGTTAAGTCATGGTCTGTTTAGGCTTTTGAAGGCCAGACTGGCAGGCCTGTGGGTAATTGTTGCCATGGAAGCTACTGCATACCTGTGCGTGCCTCAATGCCCAGGGACAATGGAAGTCTGCAGGTACAGTAGAAACAGCAAGTTGCAAGGTTGCATTAGGGTGAAAGATGTGTCACCTTTTTGTACATCTCCTGCTTAATGTGCTCTGCATTCTCAGTCATTCCCTGAAGGTAGGGAGAGTCAGGTAGGGCAATAATGCTGCTGCTTGACTATGGTGTCTATAAAAGCCACATCAGTGTTATTGGGGTCCTTTAGGGCATTTCTTGAAAGCATGTCTCAAAAATGTGTATCAGCTACTCATGCCAGATCAATGGCATTCAACTTCATGCTTTGGAGACTCTTTGCCAAATGCTAGTGTTAAGTAATTAGTTGCAAGGAATAAACTTACTGTGAGAAGATGGAGAGTCAGTTGTGCATTGCAAAATAAGGACTTTACAATTGGGAAATTGTGAAGCAGGTGTGTTTTGTTCCAGGTGGGACACATAGAGGATATTTCCACCAAATATGCATACCTGGTCAAGACAAGGTCCAGATTTAAATACACATTGATCCCATACCTCTCCATCAGCCCATTCCTTGCATTCTCTCACTTCATAGTCTTAGCTGCCATGCCTCCTGTTGGTCATGAGTTGGGGTTTTGAGAGGAAGGCCCATGTCTTCCTCAGGTGTCTGCTGGTTGACCTTTGCTTCTAGGCAGGCACAGTGGAGAGGTTTGCCTATTTTTCAGGTCACTTTGTTCTTGCCAAAAATTAGGAGCCCAATTTTGCTGGATTCAAGTCGTAGCTTTCTGCTTTATTGATTTTTCATGATGCCTAAGTCTTACTTTACTGAATTTTCACAATATACATCTTTTATCTTAATAGTTTTTACCTAGCAACTAAATTCCTATGTGCACTGCTACCAGTTCTTTCTGCATAACAAGTTATGTTCTGTATGCTGTTACAAGTTGTTCTTTTGCAAAAATCATTATGCAAACTGTATGTATTTGTTTCCCCTTCATCTGCTTAAGCCTTATTATATGCTTCTAAAATTCTGAATTTCTTAGCCATATATGTTCCCCATCTCAGTTGGAAGCCTGTGATTTTCATAGAATTAGTAGCTTTATTTTCAGTGAGGTGACTGTGGAGAGGTTCTGTCTGCAAAACTTTAGACACCTTTATCTGCTTGTGCTACAACAGTTAGTGTTTTTTGCTGTCCCAAGACCTGGAAGCTGAGAATATAAACTTGGACTAAGACAACTCTAAACTACAGAAAAGCCTTAATCTGTTATAGCAGCCTGCTATTAAACAGGTTTATGATTGTCCTTCTGGTAATACCCAGCTTGGGGTCCAGATCCTTGTTGACATGCATGGATATGACTTAATTTCCTGAAAGTCAGTTTAGCCTCTCCCTCTATTCATTGTATACTGAACCAATACTGAGCTTTCCACTTCCCAGAAAGGTCAATGGAACTCAAGGTGGCATTTGGTTCTGCAGAATGCCTGTTTTGAAGACTGCCACCTACATCTTGCTTGTATGGAAAATAGCTATATGCATGAGGCACAAACCTGTGCTCCTGAAGAATTCTTTCAGGCCAGGAAGTGGCATTGGTAAAGCCCTGGAGAATCAGCCTGCTCATTGTCATCTGTGATGCCTAATTCATCACCAGACTCCTACATGTGGAGAGGGTGCATACTCCATTTTCAGTCCTATGTAGCTGGAAGCATGTCAGCAATAGATATTCTTAATACTGTGAACTCCAGGGTCATACAGCAGGAACACAGGTCTATGTTGTCTCTGCAGAATGAGGTGTTGTGTTGAAATGCCAGTAGAGAAATAAATGAAGACCATGTAAGAGTTGGGACATGTAGGATTGTGTCACGTTAGGAGTAAGAATGACTTATGCATCATGTAAGCAAGGGGATGACTGTTTGCTTTATCTTGTAAGTAACTGAGACCAGTTCTGGGAACACTGCATCAGGTTCTGGAGGGAGCCTGTCAAAGACTGGTATAAAAATAAACTACAGAATAAAAATTGTTAAGGCAACTGAATTCTTTATGGAGTAAAGTCTGGTGAAATTCCTCAGGAGAACACTTTGACACAGAACCTCTGTGAAGATTTGGCTGTTTCACTTGCAGATTGACTACTTCTCTTTCCCTATTAGTACTGCTGTCAGTTGATAAGTACTAGAATGTTCCTGATACATTATTTCAGGTGCTGGGAGACTATGAAATTGGCCACCTATGTCTTATACTTAATGTAATGATCAGCTTTCTCTGCTGCAGTGTGTGGGAGCACTTCATTCAGCAGAGAATTCCTTGTCTGTGAATTACAGTGGCTTAGATCAAATCCCAGTTGTCTGATGTCTGATTTCTTGTCCATTTCTCAGAGTGAAGAGAAGATCAAAACTGTTCCAAGCCTCTATGGTATTCTTATGACCTTGAACCATATGGTCCAGCAGGATTATTTCCCTAAGTCCCTGGTCCCAGTTCTCTCAGCTTTTGTTACAAAGTGAGTATTGTATTTGCCATGCAGTCTTCTCTGTGGGAGCTTGTGAAACTATATGAGGGTAATAGCTACATGTTATATGAGGGTAATAGCTACATGTATAGCTTACGTGTTGTGAAAGCCCACTAAATGTCTGTTCTGAAATTGAGAATTAATAGCTTAATGGGCCTCTATTTTATGTTGTTTACTTTAGTATGTGAGGTTCAGAGTTAAGAAAAAATTCCTAAAGAGTGGAAAGTGGGAAGTTGGCTTTGCAAGGAAGTAACTCTGAAGGAAATACTGGTAATGCCTCTCACAGAAAATAACTGTTTTGAGCTTAAGGAAACCTGCTGGATTTCTGGCTGTGGCGTGAGTGAACTGTGGGTACACTGGATCTAACTGTGCCCTCTAAGTCATTCTTCAGAGTTAAGAGGGTCAGCAGAGCACTGCCAGAGTTGTCATGCTGTGTGACACTGAACACCAGCAGGTGAAAACTGCAAAACACAAAGACCGAATTTGTTTTTAGATGGATCTTCTTACTGTTACAGCAACAAAGTTAGTGATTTTTCTGAGAACTAAATGGGGAGCATAAGTACTGAAGAGGCTGCTATTACTGACTGTACTTAATGTTGTTACTTCCACTATAGGTATAGAACCAACCCCTGCCCTCACCAGCTTTAGCTTTTAAATGTATTAAATGGCTATGGAAACTGAATATCTCTACTGAATTAAGTCAGTATTAACCTCAGCATTGATGAGATTTAGGGGGAAAAAACACTCAAACAGATTTGCAATAGGATTGCATACTACAGTTCAACAATCAGAGGCAAAACTGTCCAAAAATGTCACTTTAGGCAAAACAGCAGAGGCCTGAAATTTGTTTGGAGCTTGGTGGCTGGACCATATGCCATGTAGGGTGAGAGCAGCTTTTTAGCAGGTTCCAGAATGAGGCTTAAGCCTTCCTGTACTTCATGGTATGGGTTTTCAGCAGCTGCATAGGATTATTAGCTGCTGGTAAAAGGTGGAGGCATCAGATAGTTGTGGTCAGTATTAAGCATGGACAGTAGGAATGCAGTCAAATACTGGTAGTCTGTCTTGGTTCTACTGGGCTTGGAAGCTGGCCAGTTGTGATAGGGGAAAAGAATTTTTCCAAGCATTGGTGTGGCTGAAGCTGTCAAAACTGATGTGTAGCAGTGGTTTGCGTCCACAAACACCAACCATGCTAAGGTAATTTTTGGAAAATAAAGTATCTTATTTACACATGTGCAAATGCTAACTGGAGACCCTTCTTGTGGGACTCTTTGCCTGTTGCTTCCTTTCTTTATGTTGATCAGGTTAAGGCACTTAGAAGCCAGTGACCATGTGCTTTACCAAATGATCAATATACCTCCAACTCAATCATTACAGGTTTAAGCCAGAAGTACCAGGACTTGCCATGTGAAATTACCCAGACATATCACTGAATTTCTGCTGTTTGCTACACTGCTGCTTTGCTCTTGCTTGTTGATCAAGCCCCAGCCCTCATAATGGAATTTAAATTGCTGGAAGCTGAGAATACAAAAGAAAGACTTTGGTTCAGGGTCTTTGACTGTTATAATTGTTTGTCAGGTACTGGTGCACAGAGTAGCATCTTAATTCTAAGTGTCCTAACAAATCTTGTTCAGAAAAGACACTTGTCTCCCCTCTTCCTATATGTGTATGTGTAGGCTTTTCCCAATAAATGTTTTTAAGCTGTAAATGATGCTGTATGTGACAAAAAGGGTACAATTTTGGTCTTCATGAATTCATCAACAAAACCCCCATTGAATCCAGAGTCAGCATTTCACTACAAGAACAAGAGGAGACAGTCTTGTGGTGCAAGTATGAGACTGTTCATAGGTTCTGTGGAAGCTGAGTGAGAGCTGAGACCCTCTCTCAGTGGAAGGCAGATCTTCTTGCCTTCATGTGGTGTGTACCAGTGTTAATGCCAAGCCTCCACTGTCCCTCGTGCTATGAAATGCTTGGAGCTGAGGTTTTCTGCTTTACAGATTTGTTGCAAGGTGTGATTTAATAAGGAAGCTTTTGTCCTGTGCTGCATAATGAAGTCCACACTAGGTACAAGGAATCTTTGTTATATGAACATAGGCATTTCTTACAATGCTTTCCCTTAAGGGAAAAGGGTCAACAGCTCTTAAATCTATGGTATGGGTACATGTAAATAGTTCAAGAACCTCACAGTCCAATTACCACGGCCTGTTGTGGTTTAACCCCAGCTGCCACCTAAGCCCCACACAGCCACTTATTCTCACCCCAGTAGGATGGGGAAGACTGAAAGTGAGCCAGCTTGGGGGTTGATGTGAAGATGGGTTAATAGGTAAAGCAAAAGCTATTTGCAAGAAAAGCAAAACAGGGAATTAATTTACCACTTCTACCATCTCCAGGAAAGCTCCATCATAGCTTCTTCCTTCTGCTTTATCTGCTATGTGCTATGGAATATCTCTTTGGACAGTTGGGGTCAGCTGTCCTAGCTCTGTCCCCTCTGGCTTCTTGTGGACCCCTGGCCTGCCTGCTGGTGGGTTGGGGTGAGAAATAAAATGTCTTCATGCTGTAACACAGCAGTAACTGAAACATCACTGTGTTATCAGCACTGCTTCCAGCACAAATCCAAAGCACAGCCCCTCCTGTGAAGAAAATTATCCCAGCCAAAACCAATACACAGCTTCTCAATTAACCTCTATCCCTTGTCTCTTTGTGGAATTCAGTCAGAGTAAAATTGCAATCCTAAATTTAAACCTACCTCATTAACCTAGTAATATTAAGAACTCATCTGGCCTCTGTTTCTGCAACAAAACTAATTCCACTCTTATCAAACCTATGATTCCTTCAGTTGCAGAAAACTGGTATGCATTTTTGTGGTATTTTCTTTTTTTCTCTTTTTGCTTTGCAGTTAGCTCTGTTGGGTTTTACAGCTGTAAAATTCTTGTAGCTGCCTAAGTCAGAGCTCTGCTGGTTTTCACTGAAAGGGGCTTCTGGAATAGGCACTTCCCTCCTTCCTTTTGTGACCATTTGTTGTTGTAGGCAGTGTTCTCTGTTCAGTGATAATTACAGAATTAAGGATACACACTGTAAACAGCATCTATCTTACTCTGCTGTCAAGCCTTACTTGGGTTTTTTGGACTCCAGAGGGTGCTGTGAATCCGCATGTGCTTTTCCATATTTTTTTAGATGGAAATAGTGAAAGTGCGTGCATGTCTGCGTGTCTGCTTGTGACTTGGTGGAGGTGATGGGGTTTGTGTTTGGTTGGTTTTTTGGATTTTTTTAACGTTGCTCTTGGCTGTTGAATTGCATGACATCACTGGTCTCTTTCCGCAGTCTGTAGCATAGAGTGGCAGGCAGGTAACTCCACAGCAAATAAGGAGAATTGTGTTGCTAGAGGAGGCTTAGTGTTAGGAGAGGGGGCTGAAAGATCTTGTCTGTGATCAACATAAGTGGTCCAGGTTCTCTCTTTCCAAAAATGGGCAGCTGCCTGGCTGGAACCAGCTCCATCATTGCAAACAGGGCTGGGTCTTCCAAAGATGAGGGCTGAAATATGTCTCCTAGCTGCTCTGAGGATAAACTCCAAGCTGTAATTCTGTGACACTGTGTATTCAGTATGAGGCATTGAATGGCTCTTGGGAGGAATAAAAAGGGTTGAGTCTTCTCCAAGATGTGCTTCTATTAAACTGCAGCAGCCAAGGAGCAGCCATATACCAAACAACCTCTGCAGCTATTGGTCGTGTGCTGTACAACTGGAGGTGTACTCCTTGCTCCTTCCTAGATATTCCACTCTCCTTCAGCTCACCTGTCTTTCCCAAATAGGGTAGGCTTCACAGCTGTTTGTTGTTAAAGGTTATTTTGCTGTGGTGAGGTGGTAGGTAAAATTAATGATTGCTATTCTCAGAACAGTGGAAAACATTGGAATAAAATTCTTTAGAGGAAGTTTCCTAATAGATGGATTGAGACTGGTAAAAGTTTCAGTGATGCTGAGCCAGCAGTTAGCTTGCAGAAACAAATATACATTACTGGGAGACAATGGAAACGTTACAGAAATTTAGCCTCATGTTAACCCTGCTGTGAATGTATTTCCATGGTTTAATTTCAGGGAGCAGATTCTTCTGTGTAAATCTGACTTAGCTGTTACAACCTCTGTCTTGGGCCCTTTCAGGTGATGTTCTGCATGTTCTGTGGGCTGTTTGTCAGGCACCCTGAAAGGTGACCCTGTTACCTTTTTCCCAATCTGAAAATGAAACTCGAGATAATTTTAGTAAGGAGGTAGTATAAAAGGGCATTTTTATTTGAAGGCCTCTAGAGGTAGTTATGGAAAGATGTCCACAAAAGCCTGTCTTCCTCGGGGGTGAGTACATTTTATAGGTTTTAGTAAATTAGTATAATTGCTGAAAAGCACCAATTAGGAGGACAAGTGGTGATGCAATTCCTCCCCCAGGTTAAGCTACTTCTCTGGAGTCCCCCTTCAGCACTAGTTGTACTTTGTCCATGAAAATATATCTCAAAGAGTTATTCTCAGCCTTGGTTCCCAGGAAGAACCAAGACAGTACAAAGCCTTGTACCTCCTGGGGCTTGGAGCTCTGGAATTTGTATTTCTGCTTAAGGAAAGGCCGTGGAAAAGTACTTGGAAAACTAGTCACTAATCCAATAGACTACAGAGCTGCAAATACCTGTGTGAAGAATACAGAGAACATAGATAAAAAGGCAAAACCTAAATGGCATCAGCCCAGGAAAGCCAGTCAGGTGTTACTTGACCTCAGGCAAGAGTAACAGGAGGTTATGCTGCCTCTTTTAAATTACTTAAAAACTCCCAAGATCAAAGTCACCATCAGATTATAGATAACAGATGACTTGGGGAGAAAAGATTTGAGTGCTTGTAGGATCATCTCCTGTGTTTTGGGGCTCTAAACAGTGAAACTTTATGGAGAAACCTATTGCCAGAAGAGAGGAAAGGGTTTCTACCTCCATCATTCTACCCAAAATGAGACACTGAGCTGCAGAGATAAGTTAGTAGCAGATTGTTTATAGCTGTGGAAATAAATGCTCTGATTCTTGGCCACTGTCTTCTTGACTTGGACTCTCAGGAGAGTTTTCTACAGCAGGCTCTGAATGGCAAGCAATGATCTGGGCAGTAGTGATGAATGTTTTGGAAGAGATAACTGAGGGCAAAATTTGTAGGTTTTGGGACATACATACCCAATGCATTAGAAATAATGTTTATTTGCTCAGTCAAAGGCAGACAAAAAGCCACTGTTAAGTTCAGTATTTTAAATGTCTCTCTCTCTTCTTTCCACAGACCTAACCGTGCTCTTGACTCCTGTTCATTTGCTTGCCACATGCTCTTACAGACCCTCCACCAGCTGTAAGAGACAAGACGTGCCCTTCTTTCCTCATAGGACTGTCATCAGCGGAGAACTTGGAGCCGCATAGTGGGAGAAGATCTCAGAGCCCATACAGACATGCTGTCCTTTTTTTTTTTTTCCCCTGTAGGAAGTCTGTCCTTCCACTTTCATAAACAAATCCTGCTGAATTGCCTTCCTACTCCTCTTGAAGTGATTCTCTGGTCTGTAGGGCAGGTGCTTATGCTAAAATAAGTCTGTACTGCTGTGAGCTTAGCATGAATTGAAGAGTTCTCCATTTTGGTTGCATTAGCAAGGGTGCAAAGACTAACACAGGACCCAAAAGAGCTCTCATTTCAATCAATCCAGTTGGGCATTTTATTTTATTGGACTTTGACTCCTGCCTTATAGCATTTAGCACTGTGCCAGAAGGAGGCTGTGCTGCTGCCACTGTCCTGCTTCTCTGGGCCATGGGTGTGCTGTTCATGGGTCAGAGGGGTGAGAGGTGATCCCCTTTGGCTCTTCTTTCAAGTCTGTTGTCAAAGGCAGTGTGTAGCTGATTTTATTTTAATATACTCTTCCCCTTCTGCTATGGCTTGGAATATTTGTATAGTGTGGCTGATCCTGGTGCCCATTGCTTAAGGGAGTGAGCATATTTTATTGTAATTTGTTTTTGCCATTGCCTCTGTTGTTTATTCTTTCTGCCCTTTTCTGTCTCATTCTAATTAAATAGGCTTGGTTTGGAAATTAATACAATCCATGAAATCCCTGTGGAATCCCTTTCTCTTCCCTTTGACAAAACACTGGGCATGTGTGCACTGTTCTCATGTTTGAAAGCCTAGCGCGTGCAAGTATATGGAGGAAAAGGCTGTGCTTTTCTCTTGCACTGAACAAGTAGAGCAGATGCCTGTAAATCTGTCTGGAAGATTGACCGTGTGCCTGTATGTGCCTTCTAACCACCATGACGTTCCTCCATACAACTTACAAATGTTTATGTTGACTACCTGAAATGTTAGGTAAATTAAAATTAACTCCACAGCCTTATCATGATTTATAACACCTACACTTGGATTTGGAAGCCTGTTTTGCAGCTTTGTGTGATTGCAGAGTTTGCAGTGGAACACAAAATGGGATTGGGAATGGAGCTTGATTTGTGTGATGAGAGAGGCACTAGTAAAATGAGAGGGAGTCAAGCTATGAAGTCACAAACCTTGTTTCTGCAGCGCCTCATCTCTTTTCTTGGTGGTCTCCTGCTCCTGTCCAAAACAGGAACATGGCAGAGGAGCAGGTTTCCCTCCAGGCATCTTCAGATTCCTAGCACAGTCTGAATAGGAAAAGCTGTGCCAATGCTTAGGAGCACTATCATGCTACTCAGCTGTAAGTAGTGTGAGGTTAACTTTAAACTTGTTACTGTCCCACATTGTCACAATGAGGTAAATTTAAGTACTTCATCTCACTGGCTGAAAAACCAGGCTAGAATTCACAGGAATACTCACAGGAACCTGTGAGCTTTCCATACTAAAAACTCCTTCGCAAATCTTTCTGGTATGATCTCCTGCAGAGCCAAGATTTGGCCAGCCCATGTCTTGCTGGATTTCCATCTGGAAAGCTGTGACTTGATGCTCTGACCACTTGAATGCTGATTTTTTTCCTCCCCCTCTTATCAAATTGCATGGAGTTAGTTCTTGAATTTTGCAGTGGTTGTGAGAAAATAAATGTAGTTAAAGGGCCAGATCTGTTAGGCAGACCTCTGTGGACTTGCTTGTACTCCTCAGCATTCATAAAGGTCAGATGGTTACAGACTCGTGAGACCGACATGACATTTAGGGCTTTGGCCAGATTCCAAATTGGTGTGGTCAGTCTTGCTTTTCTTCAGAATTTGAAGCTTAGTAGCTTATATCTGCTCGCCCTTTGTAAATATGTAAAAGGATCTTTTTAAATGTGGCCTACTTAGCAAACCAGAGCACTCGGCTTGCCAAAATGTGTCTGTGCTTTGCTCTAACAGCACAATGGCTTTCTATGGAGTCCTCTCTCAGTGATTTTGCACATCTACAACTTCTGTAGTGTACTGTGGTTGTGGATGTGAAGCTCACAAGCAGGTGAGGAAAATTGAAGCTCCAGCTCAGATTCTCAGCCACAGTTCTGAGACTGCAGATGAAGATTTTTCTCCAGACAGAAACAGGGAGGAGTTAGGATGTTCTGACGTATTCTGTAGGACAGCAACACCTCTCTTATGGGCCTAATTTCCTTGAAGATGAAAACAAAATCATTTTAGATTAAATTTGGCTTGTTAGAACTGTCAGAGTGCCTCGCTCTTCCACTATTTCATTCACATTCCTGAGCAAAGAAGCCTTTGGATCTAGCAGCTGACAGAAAACACAACTAATGGTGATTATTTGCATAATCTAAAAGTACTTTCTCTTCTTTTCATTTGGGAACACTTGCACTCTCTCCGTCCCTGAATTCAGCTGAACATCAGCCAAACTGCATCACTTAGTTATTTCATTCATCTTTTAGAAAGGGCAAGAGGGCAAGGCTGAAGTAAGAAGGGCTTCATTTCAGGCATGGAAAAAGGGTTTCTCTGTGCTCTGTGATAGAGCTGGAAAACCTGACTTTCAAATTAATCTAAGAAACACAAGAAAAAATATTGAATATTCCTGACTGTAGGATGAGCAGGAGCAAATGGGTAGAATTCTTCAAGTTCGATAATACCTTTGGAGGAAAGTTTAAAACATCATCTCTGACTTCTTGCAAGCCTGTGAAACTAACAGAGGTTCTGACTCTTAAAATACATCAAATACTGAAGAAAAAGCATAAATGGGAAATCCAATTTCATAAATCTTTCCAAAATCATGCTATCAGGTAATTATTCAGTCTTTTCATTAAATCACAGAATCCCAGAATGGTTTGGGTGGAAGGGATATTAAACCATATCTCATTCCCCTCATGGGCAGGGACACCTTCCACTATCCCAGGCTGTTCCAAGCCCAGTCCAGCCTAGCCTTGGACACTTCCAGGGACCATGGGGCAGCCACAGCTTCTTTGGGCAACCTATGCCAGGGCCTCACCACCCTCACAGGGAAGAATTTTTTGTCTTGAAGAAAAATTACCCAGCTAATGGAAGTTTTTCACAGTTCCCCTTTTTAAAGCAACAGGACAAAGCTTGCCTAGGAAATAAAAAATTATTCTTAAAAATGTATCAATTTATACTTTCTGAATGAATGTAGGATCTGTGGCAATGTCACACTTCTTTTCACAAAGGACTTTTTTTTATTTTCAGGGGAAGATTCATGTGACCTCCCAAAAGAAATAGAAAATTAGATAAAAATACGCAGTTATAAATCAGGGTTATTCTACCTGAAATTTATATCCACAAGCCATGAAATAATAAACTTGGACACTGGCCTATATTCACCTACCCCCTAAAAAGTTATTTACCATTAGTAGCCATCAAATCCCATCTCAGAGCTCTGCTGAGAGGGGTACCCATTCTTCAGAGGTCTGCTGCAATCAAGAACTGTCCACATGGTGTGACTCAGCTTTTAAAGGTAATAACAACCTGGCTTTGTCTTCAAAGAAAAGATCTTTTTTTGGGGGTTGTGATGTTGGTAGTATTTACTTTTTTCTGAAGGGTGACAGTGATGGATTTTTTTTGTATCGATTGTAGATGGTGATTCTCTTTTTTCTGAGGAAAAACTCCCATATTCTAGATCTCAAGCTTTGTTAGACCTGGCTTTGCCTGTTGCTTTCAGGGAACATAAAATTTTTCTGGTTTTAGGTTTTACTAATTTCTTCCAGAGCTGATTTACAATAAATCGTATCTCTCCTTCCCTGGCTTCGCTGGCTGCCTGTGTTCTGCTGCTGGTTTTAATTCAGGGTATTAACTCTTCAAGAGCCTGTTTGCTTGAGGGTCAGTAGAGCTCCCAATGAATACAATCATGCTTGGCCTCTTCGCACTCCTTTAATCTGGGGATAAAGGGGAATAAAGTTTTAATTTGGGACTTTGGATTCTTTAAATTTTTAATACATACTTCACAGATACAACATCCTGAAAGGCTGGGCTTATGAGTTCTCTTTGCTCCTTGCAAATCTTTGTTGTGATTGAAATTTATTCCTTCCATTTGTCAGGCCTTTGGGAATTTATCCAGCCTTTTCAGAGTGGGCACTGTGTAATTGTCAAAATCAGCTCCTCTGATCTCAAACAGATGAGATTTGTGTTTTTTCCAAGCTCAGCTAAACCTGTCACAAACTACTACTCCAGTGGGCTCTGGGAATGCAGGGATTGTTCATGTCTTCTGGTGGGATAGCAAAGGCCAAAATCCCCTCCATCCCCTGAGGCATATTCAAGTCTAGATCCCTCTGACACCCAATGGTGTAATTTCACTTCTTATACAAAATGTCTGTGAAAATCAACACACTTTTGCCCATCATGAAATTTATCCTGCATTTTTCCAAAATGTGATGATTTACCAAAGTGGGCTTGTCCTGATGTTGGATTTTTTGAGCCTCTGTGCCTAAGTCATGAAATATATGGAGTTTATTTTACTGAAGAGAATACTTATGGTGTATAGTGAAAGCATTTGACTTCTGACTGCCAGCTCTCATTCCACCAGTTCAGTCATGAGGTGATTGAGGGTTATTTATAGCTCGTAGATGTTCTTTAGGGATGAACGCATCCACTGAAATAACAAACAGCCATGGTGCTTAGAGGTAGTTCATAGCCATTAAGTTAGAAGAAAGCTGTGATCTCATACTACAGGCTGAAAACACTGCACGGCAATGGAATTTGGTTGGAATGCTGACATACTCTGAGGAAACTGAGATCCACAGCATCCAGCTACCCCTGAGCTGAGAAAGGCTCGGTTATGTGTCCTGAGTAATTACATAACTTCTCTCATCCTCTAATAGCACATATGCAAACAGAGTCAAAAAGATTTTTTTTTCAGTATGCTCCACTTGTTCTTCAGTTCAATTAAAATAATTAATTACACCAGGGCTGGAACACATAATTTCACAGGAAGCAGAAACTCATGTTTACTTTCAGCAAGATGTTTCTAAATTTTAAATCATAGATTTAAATTAGAAATTTTTTTTTAATATACCATATTTCACTGCCTGTAATTTAAGGGCACATTTACATCATTGGGTGCACAGTGAAATCCATCCTGGGTGTGATGTCACTACAATACGGGGATCCTGTCACCTCTCCTGTGAAGTTGTGTGACTGCTGCTGAGATGTTTCCTGGCCTCAGGATCAGTGCTGGTTTAGTACATGTCTACTGATTTTAAATTGACCTTTTCTCACATAAAACTGCGTCTTACCACTGTAGGTTATACAGGATAGCAGTGCACCTCTGTGAGCAGCCTGTCTTGCGCTAGATATGTACTACTTGCCATGCAAGAGCCATAGATTTGCAGGGGAGGCAAAGGAAATAACTTTTGACCTCAGGCTATCCATTTATACTCTGAGTCATTAAAGTGATTGCTTCTTATAAAAGTTATCTTTGCTAGCAGAAGAATATGTAGGCAAATGCTCCCTCTGACAATCAGTGTGCTTTGGATTAGCCTCAAAACACACACATTATTTAAACTTAACTTTCCTTGACTCCTACTGAATGATTTGCCCCCAAAAGAAAATATCTGACTCTGCATAAAACGGCAGGCAATGGCAAAATTCCTGTAAAGTATTTGAGTTCCAGTGTGCTCCTCAGGTTAATTGTAAATTACTCTGGAACCTGCTATGCAAAAATGAGATTTTGTTCTGCCTGTGGCCTACCAGTGGATTTGGAACAAGAGTCTATTATCAGTAGGTCAGATTTATTGCACAGTGTTCTTTCCATCAGTGGAAAAAAAATAGGGGATCTATAAATCAGACAAAGATTTGACAACACTCAATATTCAACATCTAAACAAGTTCCCTTTTCTGTTTGTAAGTTTTAGTTGTAGGGTGACTTATAGTTGACTGTAA
Source organism: Pycnonotus jocosus (assembly GCA_013400435.1). Taxonomy (NCBI): domain Eukaryota; kingdom Metazoa; phylum Chordata; class Aves; order Passeriformes; family Pycnonotidae; genus Pycnonotus; species Pycnonotus jocosus. The sequence goes on from VWYP01000396.1 coordinate 28,610, forward strand.
GGTATTTTCTGGGAGTGTTAAGGGACTTACTGAACGAAAATGAAGAGCAATGGAAGGGCAGAATGAAGGACAGATGAATTCCATAAAGCTGTGGTTCAGCTCATGCAGACATGTTTAGGTTTTCTTTCAGTGGAAATGAAGTTACAGGAGGAGGATGGTTAAGAACAGGTGTCACTCTGATGTGGCAGTAAGGACCGAAGTCCCTGATCAAGGAAGTAGGAGTGGCTTCCAGTCCTGCAGTATAAATTAGATAAAATATATCTTGCTGTTGCGGTTAAGACAGCAAACTCCACCAGTTCATCCACTTAAATCCTCTTTTGCTCAAGCACTCTGGAGGCTAATGCAATTCAAACTGTGTGTCATTCTATCTCTCAATAATTTCGTTTCACTTAACCACATTTTGCTAGTCACTATTTGTTTTTGCAACCATAGTGATGAAATATATTTATTGGCTACATAAACAGGTGCCTGGCTTGGTTAGATTTCAGTAATTCAGAACATCTCCTGTTTATAATACTAATAATTGAAATTTTAAAAATTTTATTCTGATATCAAATCACAAATCTATAAATTTGGGATTGGCTAAGAAGATACGTATTGGAGTCCAGGGCACAGGGAAAACCCTTCCTGCTGACCTGGGGAGTCCAAGACTCTGGCTGGGACCTCAGGGAAGCATTGCCTTTGACCTTAGTCCATGGGAAAAAGTTCCAACAACAGATGAGTTGAAAACAACAGAAGTGTAAAATAGGTAGTTTAGTTTGTCACAGGGTGAAAATCTGTAGTTTTGGGCTTTTGGAATGGAAGTGGATGAGAGCAAGATGGAGAATTTTGGGTGGTGCCTTGGGTTCTTCTCCTTTGGCTCCATCTTCTGCTGTCACTGTGGCACAAATACATTGGTAGATGTAGACATTGCGTGTCTAGAATCGATAGTGATTATTGGCACAAAACCGTAAATAATAGTACGTTTTAAGAGTTAATTGGACCAGAAAGCTTTAAAAGATCTTGAGCACCCGCTGTCCGGGGCACTTGTCAGCGTGTCTTCCAGCCTGTTAAGCCTGGTGTTGGCGGCGTGTGAATCTTGAGATAAGAAATTGAATAAACATCTTTGAAGACAGAAGCTGCGAGTCCCACTCATCTTTTAAACGCTGGTTGCTGGGGGTTAGATTTCTTTTTTCTTTTTCCTCTCACTTATAGAATTTTCCCCCATACATTGCTAGGGAACTAATTACTGGGTACGTATGGGTACTCAGGCAGAACAAAGGAGGGGGTAAGAGGAGGAGCTGGCTACCCCTTTTGTCTCTCTGGGAGTGTCTCTCGAAGGGGAAGGCAACACAAGTTCTTTGGGGCAGATAAAAGACAGAACAGGAGGCACTTTCACTACATCTTGCTCTCTCTAGAGAAGACACATCCGGGCTGGTTTTCTTTTGCTTGCTGCGGGGGAAGTTCCACTGTCACCACAAAACATCCAGTTCCTGAGGAAATCTACCATCTCTGCTTGGTGTGACCTGCATCTTCCCCCTGCTTGCCAGGGACATCCAGGCTCCTGCCTGCAGGGGCACTGAGACCAAACTGCCCTGGGTTTTTGGGAAGCAACGCTTTTCAAGGTTCTTGGTACTGGTTTGTTATAAATGTTGTAGTTGTTGAGTTTTATTTTTCTTTGTTTGCTTTGTTATACATACTAGTAAAGAGCTGCTATTTCCTATTCCCATAACTCTGCCTGAAAAAAGAAAAAGCCCTTTTAAGTTTTTTTTTCTAAATTATAATTTGGAGGTAGGAGATTTGAATTGTCCAGATACCTGTCTTTCAAACCAAGACATTGGTACAGGACTTTGTAAGGAAAAATCCCCTAATTAGGGGGTTCATGGACTATCGAGAGCAATATATGTGAGACTATTTATCTAATGTTTCTGCTATTATCTTGCTAATAATTTTGTCGGATTTTTAGGTTGTTGTAATTTGGTAACTGTAGTTCATATTTCCATTTGATTTTTATCTTCTGCTGTAGGACAATATAAGTTTGATCTATTTTTACATTGTTATGACAGTGACATCACATACTTACTGCACTGACAAATGATACTTAGAATATATTTATTGGCTAATTTTTAAGCTGGCATTGTCCTTCAGTGCTGTTGGAAATATCCTTATAACCAAAGAATTCTCAGGTTCAGAGAAAGTTGCTTTCATTATAAAATCCAATTACCCCCTATCTTTCATTGTAAGCGACATCAAGTCTTATGTGGCTTTTATCTTTGGGTTTCAAATTTTTTTTTCATCATCCTTTAATTATATATTTTTTAATTCCCTTCACTTTTTTACAAATAATCACAGACTCACGAAAACTCACTAAATTCTACATTTGTCTCAGCTACTTCAGTGTTGTAAAATGCTGTATAAAAACCCTGATAAAGAACGTTAATATGTTTAAACTGTGTTGCAGAGGACAGAGCATTTCATCCTCTGTTCTTCATACAGCCTAATCAGCTTTTAATCCATAACAGCATCCCACCCCACAAATGTCATCAACTACCTCAAGGGAAAATGTCCATATGATCAAAATTCAGGATATTTAAAATTAATAGCATTAAGATTACAGAAATTTATCCAGAAATAGATGCTGAATTCTCAGAAGGCAATCTGTATTAAAAAGGAAGAAGCTTTGCTGATATATTTATGCACTGATATAATTTTAATGTTATCGGTCTGAAAATACCACGATACCTAAGAACATGATTGAAAAGAGATGTGCTTGAACATGATCAACTCAATTTTAAGATTGATAATTATTTGATATGGCTGAATATTCAGCCATAGAAATGACACAGTGGAAATTGAAATGGCAGTAATTTGTAGGACTGTCTGATATGTCAATGGCAAAAGGAAGATTTTTAATCAGGTGGGAAGAAGTGAAAGGTAGTTTCTAGTTTTTGTCTAAATACTTTTGCAGTAGGTACCCACAGCTGGCAGTCTTGATTCTGGTCTTCCACCTTCCTCCCTCCAGCTCTGTTTGCAGCTGTTTTATTTATCCTTTCCTAAGGAGATACTGAAATGGAGCCAGACTTGGAACAGGGGCTGAATATAACTTCAACTTGGTTTCAGTTTTTGGCAGCTGAACTTGAAGACTTTCTGGAAATCTTGAAAAATTTATATCCAAGGGAGGTTACTAAAGCCATTAGTCAATTGGGAAACATCCCCTTTTCCCAGCTCACAGAGTAGAATAATGAATAACATGGACACAGCTACTAGTGATGTCAATTGTTGTCACTTCATCGAAGTTGATGAGACAGTTATTCAAATTTATGATCTGAACTCTTGTTCCTCTCCATTTCCCATAAGTAGATGTCTTAAGAGTCGTATTAGAGGACATGGAATTTAAAACAGGAATGACATATGCCCATGGAATTGACTGAAGCATATTCAAGGAACTCAATTTGTTATTAAAATTTAATTGGAAAGATAAGATGCCAGCAAAATGACTGGAAAAATGTAATTTTCTGTCTCCCCAGAAATATTTTTAAATACTAACAAAGAATGTGGATAATTTCCTTTCTCTGCCTCTCTATAGCTTCTTCCATTCCAAGTACTGCATGTTTCTTTTATTTATTTTCCTTTTATACCATAAAACTTCTGTCCCTTGCTATATTTTGTTAGGATACAAAACAGCCCACTCAGCAATTGTTTTGCATTCACATCTTGCATTTGAAAAGAGGAAAAAATGACTGCAGTACAACGTGCAGCTGAGGACAGGCAATATAATCTGTTTTGTGTTTCACGCTAAGGAAAATAACTGGCACTATTAATGAAGTCAACTGTACCTCATCCTAAGCAAAGATGATAGAGCTCAAGTGCTTTTAAGGGAGAGAGAAATTAAACTGGATAGATTTTAATTGTGAACACAAGAAGAGGTTAAAGAATTCTTCCCTTTAGTTTTGAAAAATGTTTAGCTTGGAAACTAAAACAGAGACAAGATTGCCTGTCTCAGGGAGTGCCACCATTACGGCTTATATGTCCCTGGATAATTAAGATGACATTGTATATAAGAATATTTCAGCTTAAACATCAAAACTGAGGAGGCATCATCCTTATGTACTTTAAAACATCTCAGCTTTATCTAAAGCAAAGTCTTACACACCTTTTTCATTTTCTACTGAGAAGTTACCAAGAAATAATTGGTTATATTGATCTGAAGGACTGAGGGAATGACAGAGTTGTCTTTCCAAACAAGCAGTGAGTCTGCTGATAGATAAAAAACTAGCACTGAGAGATAAAAGAAACAATGGGAAGGATTCCACTGATTGATGAATGGAAAAGAAGATATTTGCCTTTACAAACAAACTTTAGGTTTGCTGATAAATGAAACAGTATTGAAAGATGAAAGAAACAATGAGGAAACCCCATAAAGTCCATAAGAATTAAAAATTAAAAGGAGGGTTATATAATAAAGGGGAATTTTAGGTATTAGGTACTCCTAGAAGTCTGTAACTCTCAAGTACCTCAGCCAGTGGGGAAAGAGAGAGAGAGAAATGCGGCCGGGAAATTAGGATAAATAGGAGGCTGCGTCCTCCAAAAATTTGAGAGACCCCAGGGGAAATGCCCCATGGCCTCTCCCTTTATTCGAATGAAGTAAAAGGACTCCTCTGTCTCCTTTTTGGACATAAACCTCTGGTATTTGTGGATTAATTTTCCTAACAATTTGGGGACTCGTGTCCAGGATATTTCTACCATGTGGGGTGGCGGGCAGCGAGCGGAGCTGAAGGCATGCCTCACCCAGTTTCGGTGATTGGTTCCCCTTGGTGGTGGCTGGCACCAGGTGATCAATTGAGTTCTTGAGACTGTCCAGGAGACANAATTGAGTTCTTGAGACTGTCCAGGAGACAGATG
>VWYP01000397.1:0-102759 GCA_013400435.1 Pycnonotus jocosus
AACGAAATCTTGCAATTTCAATGGGCGTTAATTGGATCAAGCTGCCATCCATTTCTCTGCACTTCTGCTCATCCCTGTCACTTTTTCAGCTCTCACTTCTTTTTGGATTTTTTTTTTTCCAAATTTCACTTCTTCCTGTGCTTCTCCTCTCTCAGTTTTTGCAATTCTTTTCCTATTGAAGCATTTGAATTGGAGTAAATATGGGATGTTGGGGTCCATTTTACTCTCTCTTTTTTCATCTCGGTCTGTTTATGGCCAATGACTCCATTTCCAAATTTTCTTCTTTTTTTTTTTTTTTTTTTTTGTGTTTCTCAGGTTTTTTAGGCCTGTGGCTTTTCAAATGGTCTACTGGAAGAGGAGGAAATTTGGGCTAATTGCCTGTTTGATGTCTCTGTTTAGTTTCCTTTGACAGAGTGTCAATAATATTCTCATTCTCATGGGCATGTAGAATTCATTATGAATAATTGATGAGGTGTTTTTTATTTGTGGTAAGCTGATTTTTTTTTGTCACCCACAGATACACCTTTAAGTAGTTATATAACCAAGATATACTATTACCTATCTATACATAAATACACAGTTAAATTCAGTTTATATTCTTAGGCCATGCAGCCAAATTTAAGTAACAGCAAAGTTTTTTTAGTGATAAGGAGGACACATAGAAGAGGTTCTTGACAACATAATGTTTCCACATCTTTCATTCACCTGGTTTGTAAAGCCTGCATTTCTTGGGAGGTTCAGAGATGCCTTCAGCTAATAGGTGAAGAGCCTCCCAGCCAGAAGTGCAAGTAGAAAGGCTCAACATAAAATGATTTTGTCTGAAAAGCTAAAAATTATGTTGCGACTTTGATAGTCCTTGACAGATCTCAGTATCCAAAAACTGGAGTAGAGCTGCAAACATAAATAGCAAGTTTAAGTTTCCATTATCACAGAGTAGTTCCAGTGGCAGCACTTTTCTTTTTTAACCCAGCAGCTGAGTGAATAAAGCAGAAGTGATAATGGATAATTTTCCAATCATTAAATATATTGGTCTGTAAACTCCCAAAAGGCAGATTCTGCTTGCTAAAACGGGCTTTATCGGTTTCTAGGGGTTTCTTTCTAAAATTCCAGATCCACTCACACAGAGCAGAATTAATCATAATGCATTGTTTTCACCTTTATTATTACTGAAACCATGTTCAATTTGAGACATGTCTATCACTTCTGCAGAACTATTTTTGCTTGCTTCTAGTCAGCAGGGTGCTGAAAGGAAAGAAATAAGGTAATTAATATCATTCTCCTCACTCACAAGAGCATGCACAACATTTACCTAAATTTATATTAATATCACTGAGATATTAACTTGTAACTTCTTAGGACAGTTTGAGAGTCAGTGTAAATTGAAGTTGCGCATTTGAAGGAAAGTGAAACTTTAGCATAGGTAGCTCCTTAGAAGTGACAGTGACATTCTATCTGAGAATCTAAGCTGGAAAAATCAACATTACTGTCAAAACATCAGCTTGTATGGAACCTACTCAATAAATAAAATGCCTTTGCTTAGGACAGTTTTCCAAGTGCTTTTTTACAGAAATACCTATTCTGCACTGAGGAAAGCATCAAATTCTGAATATCAGATGATCCGCAGACCTTACTGCAGTCTTCTCTCCATACAATGGACTTCTTGCTCAGCCTCCACTTGCAGTGCAAGTGTCCTCCTCTCCTTGCCCAAATCCAAGCCATTCTGCACTGCAGGGGTTTTCTCTAAGGAGCACTGGGGCAACACTGGAGGATCACGTTTGTCACATGGTGGGGCTCAGCCCTTGGCCATGCTGGGCATCAGCTGCCCTGGCCAAACACAGAAGTCTGATGTGCCACTAGAGGATATCAGTGAGCTTGTGCCCTTTTACTGCTGGTGAAGAATACTCTCTTTTAAGTTGTGGAAAGCACAAAATACCACCCAAATTTCCTTCCATAAATGCATTATTCATCCCACATGCATATTTTTCAGACTCCTGCTTATGAAGAGACAGACTGGACAGGGGAGTTCAGAGTAGACAAAGGGGAGGTCTTTTGCCACATAAACAATTCTGTGACCTAATGCAAAAATGGCACAAACAGCCATCCAAATACCAAGTGCAGTCACCAATCTGTCTGCTGGCACACAGCCACCACCTTCCCTGCCACCATCAGTTCCATGAGGTAGCACCTAGGAAGTCCTGCCTGGGCCAACCCCCCTGGTGGTGGCTGCAGAATGTCCCCATGCCAGTGCTGGTGGAAGACTGACTCAGGACAACTTCACTTTCCAGTGTCAGTGTCTGCTGCTTCTCTCCCTTGGGCATGTTGACTGGAGGTCGAGTGAAGGAACCTTCCCAGCCTTGATCCACCATGACTTGGGCTTTTCTGGATGATCACATTTGGTTGGCTATTTACTCAACTACTTTGTTATGATTTTATCTAGTCATCACTGGTCTCCAGAAGACCTTCTATCCATCTAGTGTTAGTTTGAAAAAAGGTCATTTAAGGTCAACAGTTCCCTTTTGAGTTGTACTGATTCCTTACAGCTCACCAGCTAGTCTTGTAGCTGTCTGGCAGGTCCCACATTTCAAGAGAAGTCTGAGTGGTCTTCTCCACACAGGCTAGTTTCTAAACCAGAAATCCTCTTCTGGAACAAACTCAATATTTGCATTTTCTTCCACATTTTAGCATAAATCTGTTCCCTCCCATCTTGAACAACTACACAAAGCCCACATAAAATGGGAAGTGGCACTGAGAGAGCTTGCTGCTGACTGTTGCCTTTTTCCTAACCTGGAAATTAAACTCCAGATATTTTTAGTAAGTAGGTAATATAAAAGAGGATCTTTATTTGAAGGCCTTCAGGGGCAGTTATGGAAAGGTGCCCACCCCCACAGGGATGATGAGTACATATTTATAAGTTTTAGAAAATTAGCATAATTGATAAAAAGCTGCAATCAGGAGGACAAGTGTTGATGCAATTCCGCCCCAGGTCAAGCCCCTTCTCTAGAGCCCCCCTTCAGCACTAGCTGTGCTTTGTCCATGAGAATGTATCTCAAAGAGTTCTCAGCCTTGGCTCCCAGGAAGAGCTAAGATAGCACGGAGCCTTGTACCTCCTAGGGCTTGAAGCTCTGGAATTTATTTTGTCTTTCTGTTTAAGGAAAGGCCATGGAAAAGTACTCGGAAAATCAGTCCCTAATACAATAGGTGACAGAGTTACAAATATATGTGTGAAGAATACAGAGAACATACAAAAGAAAAAAAAAAAAAAAAAGGCAAAACCCAAATTGGCATAATAACCATGGATTAATTCCCAGTCTGACCAGCTGTACATGCACCTTTCTGACTTCAGGTTAACAGCAAAAACCAGTAAGACATGCCATGATCAGATGCAACTGGGGGGGGGAAAGATGTGCAAAGAATCAGTGCCCAGTGTCTGGCCGTTCTATTATCCTATCTCAGTAAGAACTGGAAACTTCTGGGAGAGAAATTGCAAGCCATAAAAGAAGGAATTGTATAGCATGATTTCATGAACAGGGACTGTCATTTTCCCCAAATAGTGTTTTTCTCTATTAGGATCAAATATAGTGAATCAATACTTTCGCCCAGATGGGGTTCGTTGTTTCCAGAGGAACATTTCTGGAGAAAGGTACACATTTCCTATAAATACAACTAGTATTTTAAGATACTATAGCTAAAGAGAGTTATAGCTCTGTTTAATTTAATTTTAATTCTGTTACCATGATTTGGGAGAAGAGGAAGGGGAAGAAGAAGGGGAAGGGAAGGCTTTGTGTCCTGACACACTAGAGCACAGACCAGGTGGGGCTGGAAAATGCTGCTGCCTCCCTAGAAATATTGTATCTGTGGATACAATAAATCCAGGAGGTTAGTGAGCAATAAACAAAAGTATGTTTGTTATTAGCTCATGTTCTTGCATTTATTGAGTCTCATGTTTCTTTGCCAGAAAGAATATAATTAACTTTTCTGCTTTACCTCCCAAATTTATTGGAGCTGTACAAACTGGGAAGGTTATTCCTTGATTACACTTTCATACATTTAAATAGAAAAACACATGTACACAGAGACACAGAGTGTGAGATAATTTTGGTATAAGTAATATGTGTTAACAATGTATTAATAATTCATTCTTTACTATATATTTAGGAGGCTTATTGATAAGTATATATGTACATCTGCAAACCTTTTTTGTAGAAAGATGCATGGGATAAGCATTTAGATTTGCTGCATATATCAGAGTTTCCCTGTAATCCAGTAGCTTTTTACCAAACTCCCTATTTTCCCAGTTCATCACACTCTTTCATTTCCCTTCATTTCCAATGCTATGAGTAAGGAAAACTATAGCAACCTCCCATCTAAAGCTTTTCCAGAGGTTTCCAGTATAGTAATACAGTACACGTGCTCACTATTTAGTATTATGACTACACAACTCCTATCCAGGTTTTGTTATCTGGAACTAGTGAAGATTTCCTGGCCAAAGAACAAATTCCTTAAAATCCACCATTTTATGGACTCCTCACTACAAACAGTTAATTCAAAGAGTGCATCACAAAATTTTCTTCTAAATTGTTGAGTGTTATCTGTTCTTCTCCTCCTCATCCACCTCCTGTTCTGCTGACCACTCCCATGAATCTTTGCAAACAAGGTTTTACACAGGAATTTTTAAATTTGAGCCTCTATGTAAATAGTCCCTCCAAAATTTATTCTCAGCTTGTCACTCACATACAGTTTCAATTGTATAAAATACACGCATTTGAAAAAATAGCAGTGAACTTTTTCAATCTATTCAATTAATTTTATGAACTGTAGGAAGCAGCAGTCTAGCAGCCTCTGGCAGATAAAAAGGAGCAGATGTTGCACTGAGGAAGGGAGATAATTTTCTATTCTATATTCAGCATCTGCTTTACTCTCCTTTGACCTGTTGAAAGATTAAGTTCCAGTGAGACTGTTTGCACTTAGATCTTCCTGAAGCCTCCTCTTACCAGGAAGGATTCTATGACTATTAAGAAGGATTTGATGATCTACCTATTCAATATTAAAATAGATAATTCTGCTGCTTCTTTGTTTCAAAAAATAGCATGTTCCCTTCCTGTTACCTAGTCACTGCTTTGTGTAGAAAAAGCACTGCACTGAGCATTAAGACATTTTCCCTTTGTACAGCTTTTGCTTGTAAACTTAGGTCAATAATAAAAGCAGTCATACATATACAAGACAAAGTACAAAGACTAGATTATATGTCTGTTACCACTGTGCAGCAGAAGTCTCTCATCTTTTAAATGCTAATATTTGAATACTAATGGCAGACAAATGACCTCCTGTGAACTCTTCTGGTTGCTTGGGTAGCATTCTGTTTTGTCCAGACTGTGCTTCAAATGCAAATGCTGGGAGATGTAATTATTGGTGGGTGCAGATTTTAATGACTGAAATAGAGACATACAGAATGTTGCAGCAGCCCTCTTGTTACAGAGTAGAAATGAGCCAAGACACAGACTTCTTGTTTATCACAGCATAAAAAGGGTCCTGGTTTATTCCTCTTTACAGCTCAGCCATCCTGCCTCCAACCATTCACTGACTCTGCCTGCAGCAAGCTCCTACTGTAGGTTTCCCTTGCAGCCTCTGACTGCTGGTTATTGCCTGCTGAACTCTGACTACAGGTATTGGTTTGCAGACTCTGACTGCAGGCTTTTACCAGCTAGACTGTGACTGCAGGTTCCAGCAACAGGCTCTAACTGCAGACCCAGACTGACCTCACAGCAGTACCTCTCTCTCCCCAGGAGTCTTCTCCTCCATAATCCCCCCTCCACCAGCTGATTCACTCCCTTTTATCACACTTATCTTTACTGGATATAGCTGTGACTCATCAGGAGTGAGGCTGTATTGAGTAATTAACACAACTTATCAGGGACAAGCTCACCTGTATTTCCTTCTCCTACAACAGAAGCTCTAGCTAAATCCTTGCCTCAGAAAGCATATTAATGACATATTAAACATAATTAAGCTAATAATTTTTTTCAATGCATCTAATCTCTTTTTCCAGTATATTAACATCTATTTCCAATAAATATATAAAAAACCAGAATATATAACTATTCCTTACAGCTGCTTCTCTGATGCTACAAACAGACAAGCTGACTGTTTCTAGTCCAACGATTTCATAGAAACATCCTCTATGTCACACATTTCATCAGTTAAAAACTATGGACTCTTTGGTACCATTTAGATGACTCCAGGTTATTGGTGCAAAAGGAAGAGTTGAGGAGGCAGAGTCCCCTCCAGTGCTGAATATCCTCCATTTCCACCGAGCTGTACCACCTTTACTGGAGTAACAGTCTATACCCATGTAAGCACTAATATTCATGGAACATGAACAAAACATGAAACATGCTACAAAACCTACCTTACAGTGGAAATCTTACACTTTAATTTGAAGGAACTGATAATCTACTCTTCTTTCTGTCCCATAAGAAAACATAAATGTATTTGTATACTTTGTAAAAATTAAGACAGTGAAGAAAAGAAAATCTGGAAAAATAGACTCCATACTGAAGAACCTTGAATCTCATCAGAAAGATTTTGGGGTTTTTTATGATGAAAGGAAAACATATTGTGATGCTCTCACAGACCTCATTCATTATTTCTGTGGTGAGTAACTCAAACCAATAGGGTTCTATCTGTTTAAGAGTGTCTCAGCAGGCAGATTAGTAAAGACAGACAGATCAGGGGAAGAGCAACCAGTAAAACACCTCTCTCAGGATCATCTTTGCACTACTCTCTTATTTTAGATGCCTTTTGCTGATCCTCTCTAATTTTCTGATAAACATCAGAAAATGTGTATTTTCAAACACATTTCTGCAATTCCACACCTGCCAGTTTGATGAGGTCCTTGGAAGAGGAGACAATAGGGTGTATTACAGCACTAGCCAGATACAGGCTGGCAGCTCCTGTTCACAGCCATTCAGCACCACCCTGAACAGCTCTGTGCATCAGAACAGGACCCAAGGCAATCACATGTTGCAGCAATTGTTGGTAGGGATTCTCATTTTAATTACCATCCTGGTCGCCTTGCAGAATTCACCTCCCTTACACTTGTTTGGAACAGGAGTCCTCATACAGTTACTGTGTGATAGTTATGATTATGAAAATGATGATAATAATTATAATAATGATTGTTATAATAATAATTTCATCTGGTCATTGCGAGGACTGAGTGTTCTTGTATGGCTTGAACACATTACACATCTCAAAAACAGAGGCTTTCCCAACAGACTATTCTGTATTTAAAAAGTGTATAAGTAGCATATGATCTTAATACAGAAAAGCTGTAATTAGGAGCAAGATGCTTGTGTTATTGGTACCTGAAATTAAATTGGATATTGTTTTCACATTCACTTTTCTCAGGAGGACAACTATAACTTTTCCCTAAAAATATCACATTATTTCCTTAAACTTTAATGATTTAACAATTATGACCCCCTAAAATAACAAACAGAAGTGTCTTGAGTACCTTATAATGTCAAAATAGTATCTAAGTTTTAAGTATTCAATTACTATGCCCCCCTAATTCCTCCAATTCCAGTTGGAGGAAATTTCACTTAGATACCAAGAGAGGCTGAGCATGTAACTTTCATTAGACCTGAGTTTCAATGATGAAAAAGTGTGTTAAGACAACTTATCTGACTGTGTACCTAAACTCTGAAAGAATCCTTACTTCGAGGGACTTTGCTCTCCTTTGAAAATGGGGAAAACTGCCTTGTGTATCATCAGTGATCATCAGAGAAATTAGATCAGAGCAATCAGTTTGCTGGTTATTATAATTTTCTATAATAAAATAAATTATTACACTCTTGCTAACTGCAAAATAACTTTCTCCAGTAAACAAGAGCTGTGAGAAAATATACCTGATTGTGGAGAGCTGCTCCTTTGTCATAACACTGTTGGAGGGGTATCATAATAGATTTAAAAAATATATTTCAATTAATTTTTCCTGGGACTGCAGAGAGAGTTGAGAAATTTATCCTGAAATTTAAGGCCTCACAGAAATGTTTTTAAATATACGACAATAAAGACATATTGATGGCAAAAGAATTTTTTGAAACTATTCTTGATAAGTAGATGATATGAGCGAGCTAAAGATTCTGAATACAAAGACTTCAGTAGCCAGTCAAAATTAATTACTCCTGCTTAAACATCCACCACAATTGAACCCAAAGGACAAGGACTGTCTTCACAAGTGGATTCAGTATCTGGTGTGCCTCTTGCCAATGAAGCTGTATTGTACGGAGAAAATGTGGTTTTCTAAATAGGGAAGGAAACATTGTTAAATATTTGTTTCTCCCTGGATTAATTATTTATACTGTGCCACCTCACCTAGAAATTTAACAAATGCATTACAGACTTTATGAGGATTGTACTGGTATGTCATGCACAAAAGAGGAAGGAAAGATTACTGCTAATCTCAGCAACAGCTGTTAGAACTGCAGTTATAAACCCCTTAAAATACCACTCAATAAAAACTGTATGAAGAATTTTGCACTTTAACTGTTTCTGATATCACTTTTAGAACCTCTACCCAGCAGTTTGTTCATAGTGTGTGCTGCAACCCTTAGAAATAACTTGCTTGGGATTTTAGATCACACCAAGATCTCCCAATGCATCAGAGATCCTTAGCATATACAAGAGAAAATTAGTTTGAATCATGTCAGTGGCAAAATCCCTCAGGCTGCAACCATTGTCCATAAACATAACCAGCAGGAAAGCACAGCCAAAGCCTGCATGACCCATGGTGGCCAGTGGGAATGATCCAATACAGTGCAGATTCAGCAACTCACATGATTGGTCATATTCTTTAACAGGTATATTCATAGAAAAGATCTTCAACCCCTACCAAGGTCTGTAGGATGAAAGCAATAACCATGTTCGGGTGCTTTCCAGTATTAGTCTTTGGCACTCTGAATGTCTTTGAAAATCTGGTCATCTCCAGAATAATTTTTGGTGAAAGTCTCTGTTTTTGAGTTTGATGTCCATTTAACATATATATAAAAAAAAGAGAGATTTCATGGATACAGATATGTGTATGTGTGTTTGTGTACACTCAAATTTATATATATCTGTAATATCTATATACCTATCTATATAATCTATAGCTATAATATCTATAACTGGGAGTCACTCTGGCAATAAGGAAGATAATATCTAAATAAAAAACTGCAACTGCAATACAGTTCTCTCAGCCCTCCTTTGTTCAAGATGAGACGGATTTGGAATGCGGATGTGGCCAGAAAAACCCCAGCAATCTGAGAGCTCTGCTCCTTAATTAGATCCTCATCAGTCCTGTGGAGATGCAGCACAGGGAGCAGAGTGGCTCTGCAAACAGTGCACAGCTGCAGGGTGTTTCTCTGTGTCAAATTCAATCCCCAGACTGATCAGCTGAAGCTGGTGTTAATAAACCAGATGTGAAACATGGCAAATGCCTGACAGATACATGACCCACCCCTCTCCCACACCTATTTATGGGTCTAGTAGGCACGATAGTCTCTCACAGAGCTGACAAACTGGGGTAGCAACCTTGCTGTCAGATTAATATATGACAAATATGCAAAATAAGCTATAATTTTGATTATCTTAGTGAGATTTCTGGATCCTTTGATTGCTTCTAGGAGGACAAGGAGGCCATTCCCCAAGGTGGAGCTTGGCTGTGGGAGAGGAAACCAGCGATACAAACACCATATTCCTCCAGGAAAATATGATTTGCTGTAGCAGCCCTTCACACATCAAACCCCTGGGTAAAGCCACCAAATTTTTGTCCATGAAAGATGAGCATAGCCCCAAGAAAAGGGATAAAAAACAAGACTCTGTGTGTGTCTGTAAAACAAATAAATTCTTGGCTTACTTTTATGTCGATGTCATTCTTCTTTGCCAGCAGTCAGGAATTTGAACATGGCAGCACCAAAATGTGAGCATTGCCACTCCAACACAGCCTTCACACCACCATGCAAGGCTGCCAACACTTCCCAGGCTGAGTTCTCTGCTTGAATGCTAAGCAGAGAAATGGTGGGAATGGTCTGGTGGTGGTAACCTTCCCACTGGAAAACACAAAGCAGGGTGTTTTCTACATTTAGGATTTGAAATATCTCTCTCCACTCAAATATATCCTGTGTAGGAAAGTCAGTAGTTAGTTGTTGATTATAAGCTTTGCAGTTCCTGCCCACATACAATTCCTTCTCTTAACTGCATTCCTGTTCAGCACCTTGGCAGTTCTGGGCTTTTAGGAACTTCCTTTATTAATGTGGTATTATGTAATTTTCCTTCATACACTTAATTCTCTTGTAATCTTAAGATGAAGGCCACATAATTTTTTCTCCAAGCTAATGGTAAAGTAACTCCTTTATTCATATGATCATTATTAAAATTTACAAGGGCATGACTTGTACAATAAAATAACATAGGGAAAAATACCCCTATGTGTGTACAAAGACAATACAGAAAATTTGACAGAAAGATAATAGAAAATAAATAACTTTAACTTTTCACCAAGACACAATTATTTCCATGTCTTTCAAATAAAAATGAAAAATGTTAATAACATCATATTTAGAGTAAGATATTATTAGATTCTTGGTAAATCACATCCATCTATCTTAAGACTTTAATCAGAGCCCTACCCCAGCCTACTAGCCAAAATTACTGCTCATATCAGATTCATCTTCTGCTCTCCATCTCATCAATGAAAATCATTGCCAAATCCCAGTAACTCATAAGCTGGTAAACTTATCAAGAAAAAAAAATGAAAACCAATGCAATGCATAAAATCTCTTGCTATAGAATTATGTGTAAGGGAGGACAGATCCTACTGTTACGATTCAAAGCCATGCCAAAATCTAAGATCCAAAAAACGAGTCTAGATAAAACCTTATCAACCATCTTCGGGGTATTCAAAGGGAGTTCGGTACCTGAAATCCAGAGCCCCAGATATCAATGCCATTATTTATGGAAAACCAGATATAAAAGATGGGATAGGGACATCAAAGAGTGGAGATGAAATCCAGAAGTCTCCTGCTCTGATTCTTCATTGCTTTTTACCTTGTTCAAGACAGTGTTTGTCAGATCCAGCTCTATGCTACATTAGTTTATATTGATTTTTTACATTAAGATGAGCATTTATATTTGGGAAAACTAAGTCCTAGGAAAATTCTCTAGGAAAATGGTGCAATTCTAATTTTGTACACCATTTTTGTACCAAGCCAGCAGCTTGAGGTGTGCTAGGACATTCCTGCCTATTGCATAGACACCAAAATGTTATCCTGCAGTTGTAGGTATTCTGATCCAATTTAAAATCAGCACTGGGAGTGAATTATGGTGCATAACAGAATTACGTGGCTGAGAAAACAAGAGGAAACCAATAACCCATCTTTAATTTCAGATTTTTTTTTGTCTAAAAATCAAGCTAAGTTTGGCTGAAAGATCAAACTCACAAAATGTAAGATGCTCTAATGCAGCCCGATGATTTTACACTGTCGTAGTTTGAGCCAGTCGGGTGGACCAATCAGAGGTTGGCTTTTTGATTGGCGTGTCGTTTGGCCACTTGGGAAGCGAAGTGCAACTTTTGGAGGATAAATATATATATATATATTTTCAGAGTTCGAGTTTCTTGAGTTCCGGCCGCTGAAGAGTTAACACCTCTTTGTGAATTGGAGAGGCCCAGTCTGGGCGCCGCCACCTTCCCCCAGGGCCGCCTTTCCCAAGGTTGTGGTGGGCCGGGCCCGGGCCGGGCTTCTGTGGTGGGGAGGGGATGATCTGCCCCGGTCCCTGTCCAGATTGGTTTTTTAGCAGCTGTGAAGCGCCCTGGGAGGGGAGCTGGCCTAAAGCTGGCTGTGGGCCCGGGCCCTTTCCCCAGTGAAAGAGGGGAGCCTGCAGCGGCTCCGGGCTGGGCTCGCCCTGGATGAGACCGAGGGGTGGAGACAAAACCCTTCCATCAGCTGAGCCACTTTGAGATCCGGTCGGCTTGAGGTTTATTTTCCTGCATCTCCGGCAAAGATCACATAACCACCGCAAGCCTGGCCAAAGACATTTAACCCTTTTCTTCCTCTGTGGAAGGCAGCAAGTAAAAATGGAAAGAAAGACAGCAGGAGACAAAGTCAGCGAGAGAATTGATAAGGACTGCCGAAAGAAAAGATAGATGAAGTGGAGATTTTTGTCTGGACTTCTCTAGATGATTCATAGAGATATTGACTATCATGATGCTGTTAGAAAAATGCAGGTTCTAATCGAAGGTTGTGAAGTCCCTGGCTCTTGGGACAGAATAAGGAAGTCTCAGTTTCGAGACAAAAGAAATGATTTGAGGCCTGGCTCCTGGCCTAATAAGGGATCTCTATTTCTTTTAAGATAGAGATGATTCTAGAAGTAAAAAATGAACACCTTTGTCATATACTAGAAGAAGCATTCTTAAAAATAGTACACCAAATGCATTAGAGCCTATAAGCAGCTTGGGAAGCTGCTAATGGGGTGGGACTGCACAGATCTGCAGATTCTGTGTGGTTGCAGATTTGTGGCATTGAGAGCCACCAGACCTTTTTATGTAGCATAGTCTACGAAGATTCCAGGGAGAGTCCTCTCCCAAGTGATGTAAGATTTGTGTGTATGGTTGCAGCTGACTGAAATCGTGGTAGTCTCTGTGTTGTGTAGAAAGGTAGATGGTTTGTGAGGGAGGAAAAGGTCAGTTTAGAAATTTTTTTTTCCTTTAGTGTGTTAATAAACTGTTTAGTTGTAAGTTGAGCCTGTTTTGCCTTTTTCTTCCGAAATCCCATCTCATGTTTAGTGAACAAAATTTGGTAAATCTAAAACCATGACATACACACATTTTGTTTGAGGAAGGCCCGAGGCACCAAGAGAATGTGACCCTGTACCACACTACAGCACTGTAAGAGGGAGGGAAGGCACATGCAGGTAAATCCTTTGCTGTTTGTTTAAATTCAATAGCATTTTCTTGGAATAAACTTCATATCCCCCAAAGGGCAGAGACTTATTCCATCATAAAAAACCACTTACCAGTGAATTTTGTTTTACCCTTGAACCACACTGAATTGATGGTTCCCTGCTCAGGCATTCCCTGGTGCAAACAGCTCCACCCTCAAGCAAGCTTTGCCTTGGAGGCTCTAGAGCTGCTGAAGTCAACAACATCCACTCACCACAGGGGTCAGGGACAGAGTCTGGAGTCCTTCACAGCCTGCAGGGTCTCCTTCTTTTGTGCACAAAAAACTCTTTTTGGATTCCTGCCTGCAACATCAGGCAGCTCATTTAAAGTAGCCTTTGAGGTTAATGTAACAAAATAGATCAACTTTGACAGTGTCCTGCCAACAGATTGATTTTCTCTGCCGCTCAAAACACAGATTCCAAAATGCAACGCATTTGTAAATCAATTAATAACATAATTGCTATGCAGGAACACTCTTAGAAGTAATAAGGGTACCCGACATGCAGACTGATCTTCCACATTACTAACAATTCACCCAGTTGGTGTTTAGAGGAAGGGAAAAACTCTCACGTTGTCCTAACTTCCAGTGTCTTTCTGGAAGAAGGTCAAAGATTATTGTCTCCCACCCCTGCAGGAGTTCAGTGCCAGGCTGGATGGATCTCTGAGCAACAGAACTGATGTGGTGAAAGGTGCCCTTGCCCATGTCAGGGTGTTTGGGAACAGATGATCTTTAATTTAAGGTCCCTTCCAACTCAAACCATTCTATTATTCAAATAGGGAATTTTGGTCAATTGGGCTACATTTGTCACACAAATACATCGAGTCATACGTTTTTTACAAAACTTCTTTCAACCTTTTGAATTAAAACAGTTATCCTGGAAGAATTTAAACACTGAATTGGGCCTGGATTCATTTACATTCCTTGGGGTTTTTTCCAACAGCAAGAAAAAGGTCAATTTGATAAGAAAATATGATTGAGCCAGTCTGAATTAGTTGTATGGAGAACACAAAATTAAACTAGTATTTGCTTTCACTTAGGGTTGATTTGTCTTTAGTTAAAGTGCCCAAGGTTTCCCAAGAATTTTGAAAAAAAGCTTTTCCCCACACAATAAGTGCTGGGAAAAGAGAGGATTTTTTGTCTACTTTATTTCCATTGTCATGTAAGGGACAGGTGGAGAAAATGCACATCTTTCTTGTTTTCAGGCAACTTGAACTATAAACAAGGTTTTCCAGAATACCAAGCACGTGCACAGCTACAGCTGTGATCTACGCAAGCGAGGAGTCATTTTCTGTGTATATGACGCTCAGCCTGATGGAGAAGAGGAATGGAAACCAAATCCTTCAGTGGCTACACTTCAGTATCCAGTTTCTTCAGCTGAGAATATTAGATGGAGAAGAAATTTTTTTCAGCCTGTCCCTACTAAAAAACCCTGAAAAATGTCAAGTATGAGTACTCTGTCGTTCTGTCATCCCCACCACATTTTGACACTTAGATGAATGCTAGCATTATTTGACAGAACAGAGGGACAAGCTAACCTTGGGGAGGTTGAAAGAAAATTAAAGGTAATAAAAGCAACAGTAACAATTCAGACAAAAATATTCTGGTTTTCAGATCCAATAATTCAACATCAAAAATGTCGAGACTGAGATGATCTACATAGTCTCCAGGCAGTTCTTCTGGGTACTGTAATTATGTGTTTGAGTAAAATGACAAAGTTCTCCTCAGGATGCCTGCTTTATTTGGTGAGGAGGATGACAAAATGATTTTGAGGGCAGGAAATGTGCTACAGAAGTTTGGCTGGCTGAAACTAGGCTGTATTTTCACATAAGTAATATTTTCACCACGAGGTCTGTTGTGCAAAGTTTGTGTAGGAAAGGTTTTATTTATCTTTAAGATAAGCAAAGTCAAGTGCTCTGTAAATAGTCTAATTTAACTTCCAGAGATAAATTTCTTCTGAAACAATCTGTTCAAGACCAGACAAACCAAACCCCCAACTCTGCAGTTGTTTGTAAGTTCCTATAAATGTTTCTAGAATAAGGAATAGTAAAAAACAACTTGGAAGACAGAGCAGTATCATTTTTCTTGCCAGAAATTCTGCTCACCTGCTTTAAGTTTAAAAAAAAAAATTGGTCCTCCAATATCCCTGTACACCTGCGTGCAATGATACCAAAGTTCAGAACCATATCTAGGTCAGTATTAATCTTAAAAGTGATAAGAAAACTTTTGCTGGAATGTGAAGAATAAGACCTAATCAAAACAGTAAAAAACAATCCAGTTTAAGAAATATTTTAAGAGCAATTTGTACTTTGCAATCTGAAGGATTAATATTGTTTTTTATAAAAGTTAGACACTCAAAGTTGTGCACTTTGCACATGAACAGCCAATACTTCATCTGCAGAAATAGGAAAACACATTAGTAACAGCAATATTTCAACTGACTAAAAGCACTATTTGCATAAAGTGTTCCTGCAACATTCTAAAGGCAATGAACAGAAACTTGACATAATTTCTGCAAGTTGTCCCTTACAGCACAGGAGCCTAAGTGTGATTTATGTGTTGGCTATTGAAGTAATTCAACCCCAGATCCTTTTGACAACAAAGTGCAAGTAATATAGTGACATAGAAAGCAAAAGGAAAAGAAAAAGCACGATTAACATGAATATCAAAAATACAGGAATATCCATTAATATTTCCTCCTCACATGTATATTCTTTACAGGACACCATTGTCTCATTTCTGGTACTTCATTTTTTCAGTTTTTAATTAAAAAATATTTCCCTTGCTATTAAATCAAACTTCTGATTATGTAGATGTTTTTAAATTTTATATTCCCTTTAATTATAACAGCATGAAATTTCTTTTACCCTTCTCTTTGAGTACTCAGTAATGCAGAACTGCCTTACATAATTAAGACAGAATTATTCTGTGTTCTGAGACATACCACAACCTCTCATTACTGTCTGAGGCATGTGTTTAAAAATGTGTTTATGTAAACAGCAAAGTTTTCTAAGGACACAGTTTTAATGATATTTGTCCTGTGAAGTTTTGCCTGTGTGTCAGAGAGAGGTAGAGGACCAAGAGCAAATATTAGATGGCCTTGCAGCATTTCAAAGAACCTCTGAATTGTCTGGGTTGGAAGGAAACTTAATGATCCTCTAGTTCCACCCCACCCGCCGTGAGCTGGGACATCTCGCATGAGATCCGGTTGCTCAAAGTGCCATCCAACCTGGTCTTGAACATTTCCAGGAATGAGGAATCCACAGTTTCACTGGGCAACCTGTTTCAGTGTCTTACCACACTCACAGTGCTTCATATCCTATCTAAACCCATCCTCTTTCAGTCAGTAGCTACTGTCCCTTGTATTTCAAGTATGGCATTCTGTGTGGCATCCCAAGCTTCCAAAAGTTCAATTCTGGCTTTATGGAAATTTCATTCTTAACATGGGTTTTCTGTTGTCTTCCTTCAAAGAAAGAAAAAACAATAAACCAGTTTCATAAAAATTGAAACATGACAGTCCTAACCAGTGGGTCTTTACACCCATGGCATTCAAGACAAACTGAAAGGAAAAAGCAGAAATAAAAGATGTCTTTTGAGCCAATCCAGAAAGATGTTTCAGCACTCTGAGCTGCGCAGTGGTTGCTCTCAGTTCAGCAAAGAAAAAAAACCCACAATACAGACAGTGACTGCCCAGTATTAGAGGAGGCTTCAATGCTTCATTTCTGAGCTGCATTCCTGCTGCACTCCCATCCAGCCTTTCTTCCATGAGAATGCAGCCACAGGCATGATTCACCCCCAATGGGAAAAGCTTCTCCCCTGCCACCACCCATCAGCATGTGCAAGTACCCAGCACCGTCCCAGGATCAGCTTGACAATTGTTTACCACTGGGGAGAAAAGAAAATAGATTAGGTGGTGAAACACCTGAGACACTTGAATGTGAAGCTGTAATTTTGCCAAAATGAAGACCATTTCATTGACACCAAGGAACTGAATAATTCGGGGCAGCTCTGTGAGATCTGGGAGTCTTATTTCTGAGCTTGCAACAGGCACAAATCTAGCATAAATGCACCTGCAGCAAGCCCTGACCTCTGCAAGATGCCCAGGCTGCTGGCACATGTCGCTTTTCAGCTGTGGGGATGGAGAGGCCACCTGGCTGGGGGCATTCTCCTCCTCCTATGCCACAGCTGCCTTCTCAGGTTGATGCACTCAGTTCCTCTGAGACTGTAAAAGCTGGTGTTGTCATGGAGTCAGAATTATCTCTCTGAATGTAATTGTCATGGTTTATCCCCAGCTGGCAGCTGAATACTCTGCAGCTGCTCATTCACTCTCCACCCCAGCCCAGGGGTGGGAGGAGATGGGGAAGAGAACTGGAAAGAAGTAGAAACCATGGGCCAAGAAAAGAGTGATTTAGTGAAGAATGGGAAGAAAGAAAAAGGAGGAGAATAAAGAAAAGAGGGACTACAAAGAGAGAGAGAGGGGGATAAAACCTAAGAGAGGCGGATGATCCCCAATACAATTACTCAGCATCCTGAGCAGGGATTGTCTCCTCCTCCCACGACTCCCCCCAGTTTATGCACTGAGCATGACACTCCAGTATGGAATATCCACCTGGCCAGTTCAGGTCAGCTGTCCTGGCCATTCCTCCTCCTGGCTTCTTGTGCTTATCAACAGAGTGTGGGAAACTGGAAAGTCTTTGACTTGGGATAAGCCCTGCTTAGCTACAACTAAACCATCACAGTGTTATCAACATGTTCTCTTACAAAATCCAAAACACAGCACTGTACCAGCTGCTAGCAAGAAAACTAACTCTATCCCAGCTGAAACCAGGATACTAATATATCTAAAGTCTAGAGAAACTCCCAGCTTTTACACTGTAGGGAAGGATGAAACTCAGTATTACTTAGGAGAGTATTCTTAAAAGGAGATTTTGTTTAGAGTGTGACTAAAGGAACAGGTGAGAAGGGGAAGTACCACACTACTCTATGAGAACAGACCCACAGCAGACATCCAGGCAGGAAACAAAAAGTGATTGGGAGTCGCTTACCTCTATTAGGAAGTGCTAAAAACATCACCCCAGATCAGAGCGGGTTGGGTCCATGTACTGCCTTCAGTAGTAAACAGGCATCATCAGCCCAAGTGGATAGTCCTGAAACTGGATCTAACCAGCATTGTCTCCATCAGCACAGCCAGTTGAAAACAAAATATTCAGGTCAAAATAATACCCACACCCAGCCCTCTCCTCTGCCCCAAAAGCCCAAGGCATTGGCTTGCCAGTACAGCAAATGTACCAAATCACTGTCTTATTTGTTATTCTGGGATAAGTAAACTTTCTTCTGAATCTGACTGTGATTTCCAGATTGAACTTTAGAGGCCTGTAGAGGCAAGTGTAATAAATACTATTCTGTTCTACAGAGACATGGACACAAGCCCTTTGAAAGACATTTTCTGACAAAACTGAGAAGAAAAAAGGTTCAAAAGATCTTGAGAAGTTTGGTTTCCTCTAAAAATTAAAACCTTTGTAACCTTTTGTTAACATTAAACAGCCAGTCATGTTAGGATCAATGCTGCACTGATGAAACTTTAGGACTGACTCCCTCAGTGTGTTTGAACACTTTTTTGGAGCAGGGAAGGAAGGCTTTATGATTTACTTTTTTTAGACTTTGATATAGAAGAGAGCTGCCTTTACAGCCTGTCAAGTCGGAGACACAACAGGGATTTTAATGCAAGCTTTCAAAGCCCCTTCACAATTTTGAGATGAAAAATAATTTCCATTTTTTATTCCAGATTCATTTTAGAAGAATAAGTGGGAGTTTTGTTGTTGTTGTGAGGGCAGAGGATCCAATAGGAAAAACCAGAACTTTATTCATCAGTTGCCTTGTTGTTCTGCATGGCTCAAGGACTTTAAAAACAAGCTCTTTTCTGCTTTCTGGCCCCTACAAAGGAGTTTTTGACTGTACTGAGAACCTGAACTATGCTTTTGTGTTAAGATGATCACAGTGCAATTCAGGGAAGATCAGTTTGCTACAAGATTGCAATGACTTTCTTTTTAAGACACAAAATTGAAGTCAGACGCCCATCAGAAGATCTGAATGCAACTGGCTTTTCAGCCACTGTCTCACATCTCCATTTTTCAGCAACAATAAAATAGCTACAAAAGAAAGGGCCTGTAATGTTGCTAATGATGGCCAAGATAGAGGAGCTTCAGGCAATACACAACACCACAATAACCATTAGGATAAGATACAGCAGTCACAAGGTGAGGCAGAAGTACTTCTGACAATGAAGACAGAAAGTACAAAGTCTCACCTACTTGAAGTTAAACATAAGCCCTTTTCACCCTCAAAAATAATTAAAAAATCCAATTAGATGAAATGATGAAAGAGTTCCCACAGCAGGCCCAGGAGTGAGGAAATTTGGGGTATTTCCATTGTTATGTCAGAGTCTTGGGAAGAAGGGAAGAGTGGGAAAGGGTAAAGTTTGCAGGCACAGGGTAAGGTACCCAGTACAGAAAACACTTTTCAGAGACAGCTGAAATACTTAAAAAATTTAACACCCATGCAGAAGCAGCTCCTTTCTATTTCCATTCCCAGTTCTCATCAGTGAGATGAGTCCAGACCTCCTAAAGATGCTCAGCTCAGCCACATCTTTGGCAGGGAATGAGGGCTTGCTTACCCAGGAAAGCCATTGTTAAAGGAGAAGACAAACCCCCCAAGGAGGAAAAGGAAGAGCTTTAAGCAATCAGTACCAAGTCCCCCTGCCTGTGCTCCCTCACCACTTTGAAACATTAATGGCCCCTTTGCTCAATGTCACTGAGGAAAGTCAATTTATCAAAGGTTATTGACAAGAACTATTGCAGACCATTGCCATGCAGCCACATCCTTCCATAGCAACCAGGCAGTGACTTGCAGGAGGAAGTCCTGCAATCATGCACAGCCTAGCACATTTGGCAAAGTTTCTGCTTTCCAACTGTTACCAAGAAGGGCATGGAAAAAGAGTGCCCAAACCCACTATTTCTCAGTTTTATGAAAGCTGAAGAGACACCTGATTTCTCTGAGAGACAACCCAGCTGCTGTCCCATGCTCTGATACCAGAATGAGGAAAAAGAAAACAAGGATGGATTTTGAACCTTCATTAGGATTAGCTTTAGATCATTATTTTCTTTCTGCTATTCAGGCATACCTACATGAGACTATCAGGATGTCTTGGCTTTTTAGGTTGGAGTTGGGTTTTTTTTTAAGTTTTGCAGCATTTTCAGAGGAATTTTTGAAGCTGTCTGGACTGGAAATGCCCTCAGGCTATAAGAATATCACTATTCTAAAATTCACTCTGGCTACAAGGGCCTGAGCAGAAAACCATGCTTAACTGCTTACCCCTGATGCAATTGAGACCAAAATAGATTGCAGGTATTTTGGCAGAAGATTCCTGACTCTTGTTCTTAAACCTGAAAAACTTAACACACTACATGCCACAGAAAAACACCTTGAACACCCTTGAAAAGTGATAATTCTCCCAGCTTTTATTGCTTGCCAGTAGGTCCTCAAGCTGCTTCAGGGTGATTCCTCTGACAAAAGAATGCTTTTAGAAAGAAACAGCATGGCAGAAATCATTGAAAAATGAAACTGAACAAAACAAAGATGCATGTAAGAGCTACTCATCAAAATGAAGACATTAGATTTCCTCTCCTGTCAAAAATTCTTTATAGCTTGTTATTCCTTTGGAAAATTATCAGTATTTTAGCATTACTAAAGATAAATTTGTTCTAGGCTCATTTGTTTTCCAGTTTCAAACTTAAAAACAACTGAAAAGTTTATTTTTAATACCATAGTTGCTGCTTTACTTAGGTAGTCAAATTAATGTTTGATAAATTGAGAAATGCAGGAGGACGTTAATTCATGGTGCTCTAAGAAAGCATTTTTGATTTCATAGTAAAGGAAACTTAGAGGTTTCAAGCAACTGAGCTATCAGTGCTAGGAGTGGGATGAGATCATGTTAGTATTAACATTATGTTTGTTTTTCAGAAACAAGGGTACCCTGAGAGCTCCTTATTAAACACTTATACTCTGGTGCTTGTCTCCCACCACCTGGATCACTCACACTTTCGAGTTTTCCTTGGCCGTGACACACTTTTTAAGCACAAGCCCTTCAGGAAAGGTTTTAAGAGTGCAGAAGAACAGCTCACACACAGAATTAAATATTTCACCAAGTTCTGGACATCTCAGAATGCAATTGCATACTCTGAGAAAAATATTTCCGTTTGGAAATATCTGCTTGGTGAGGAATTCAGTACCACAGAAGTGGAACTCAAGAACCAGCAAACAGAGAAAGGCCAGCAAAACAAAGCACTTCATGCAAGGTCAAATAAAAGGTGCTATTCCACCAAAAATAGAAAATTCTGTGGGGAAAGGATAAGGGTGGACAATAGAGAGCAAGCAATCAAGTTTTCCACAATGCCCTCTTCGATACCATCAAAGCCTGATTGGCAGGATGCTTACTTCCCAGGATGGAAAAGTTAGAGAATGTTCAGAAAGAAAAAACACCTATCGTCAGCATGGTATCAAGTGGAAACCACAAGGCAGCTGCTCTGAGGCAGAATCCTAGCTGTAAACAGGCTTGGAAAATTGACCGGGGCAAATGCCTACCGTTTGCACCATTAGGATTGCAGGCTCAACGTGCATGTTCTTTGTCAAGCCATGGAAAATGTCTCTGCAGTTTTTCCTCCCCACACAGCTAATGCATCTGGCACCCAGCAAGCCCCAGACGTTGCAATAACATTAACTCGGTGTCTTTGCTCTGAGCCAGTAGAGCACAAAGCTTTATAGTAGGTGAATATTAGAGGATAAAATAGAGGGAAGACTTAAAACAACAAGGTTGTGCCACTCTTCCCCAGGGAATTTTGCAGCAGGCTCCAGTTTATTGCAAACTCAATGGAAAATTGAGAACAGAAAATAGAAACCTGGAAAGTTGCACATGGCTCTTCTGCTTGAAATGGCTGCCCAGAGCAAACCCCGGGCCAAAGAACACAACCAAAATGTTAAGCCCTGATAAAAGAATCCCATTTTAAATAGCAATATTTATGTGTATTTTAAAGCATTATAAATACATGAGGCATGTGGTACAGCATTTTTACTCAGATGACTTTGTATTACATTCATCTACCTTAAGTATTCAGGTGTGACAAAAACATATTGTGAATAACTAAATTTTAGGCATAGCTTTCAAGAAGTTTTATGAATCTATAAAACAACAAAGAAATATTAAATTATATTTCCCTTACTGCTCTGATACAGCAAGCATTTAAAAAATTGCAGCCTTTTCCCACATCACACCTTAGAGTATGTAACAGATTCTTGCATTTCTCCACTGGTGCCTGCATGATTCAGAGGCCAAAGAGCTGAGGACACCTTTAAAAATTATTTAGGATGTAAAAGTCATGAAGGAGAGGAAAAAGTGGAAAGAAGTGTTGCAAATAGCCTCTGAATTCCCTGTTAGCCTCTTCTGATTTAGTCTTTTCACAGAGTGAAAAAGAAAGGGTCATCAGCTACAAGAGAAAATCACTGATCACATCTAGATGCAAGTTCACTGTGCCACTTCTCTTGAGCCTGCTAGAGTTTGCTCCCTCATGACACTGAAATCAGAAGCCATTTACTCATGGATAATAAATTAGTAGAAGGGGGGTTGGGGTTATTTGGGGGCAGGTCCTTTCCAAGTTTTCTGAAAAACTGTAGATCCGAAAACCCCAGCAGTAATATAAAACTAAAGAGCAGATTTTTATGGCATTTATTCCAGGCCCAAAGTATTATCAAAATTTCTAATATTTTCACTAAAAGAATTCAGAAAACATACAAGAGAAATCTCCCAAATTTCATGCAAGATAAGCACAGAGCATCTGCAATAAACACCCCAAATACATCAACAGAAAGAATTCCATGTAGCAGCTTCCAGTT
The DNA here is from genome assembly GCA_013400435.1 of Pycnonotus jocosus. Taxonomy (NCBI): domain Eukaryota; kingdom Metazoa; phylum Chordata; class Aves; order Passeriformes; family Pycnonotidae; genus Pycnonotus; species Pycnonotus jocosus. The sequence goes on from VWYP01000397.1 coordinate 22,923, forward strand.
AATGCAAGGAAACTAAGATACCAAGGAGAAGTCATAAATGCACTTTCCAGTTAAATTTCTAACAAAATTAATTTTTCAGGCAAAAAGGAAGTTCAGTGTGGTGAAACTGTCATATGGCATCACCTCCTTTATGGGATCTCCTGTACTAAACAAATACAGAGAGGTACTGAATAGTCTTCATTCCCCCGCTTGCATAAAAAGTCCAATTTTCTCTGTCCTTTTGGATGCCTTAGAGTGGTGCTTTTAGATATCCAAGATGTCCTTCACACACACAGAAGTTGTAACTCTCATACGAGAACACTCAAAGGAGGTCCTGGAGTTGAATATTGTGGATAACTGGGATAACAGGCTGGGAAGTACACTCCAAGCACATACAACAGGTACGACCTATGGCAAAGTCTCACAGCTGAAAGACAAAACTGTACCTTCCCACTTTTCCCCACCCTTGAATTTCTATCCAGCAGTTTAAACCCATTTAAAAGTCTGTGGAAGAAGTTTTTTGAGAAATCTTTCTAAGAATGGTTGATATGCTGTCAAAATAAAATGTTTGCAAGCCAGCTTCGTAGATAGAAATCCAAAATGACAGCCAGACACCAAGCAGAACTACCTTGATGGAGGGGAGAAAGAAGCCCTGATGGGAATGCTTACATGGCTTCAGAGAGCTCTTCCATAACTTAATTTTGATGAACTAGCCCTTCAGCAGAAAGACAAAATTAATTGTATTTCTAATTCCTCTCAGAATGCTAACAAGAATAATTATAAACACCACTGAAATATTAACTACTGTCAAATTTCCTCGCCAGCCATTCATTTATATGCAACAGATGCTCACAAGCATAACTCCCTGTGGTCGTTGCTGAACTCTGAATGCTTCAGTTGGTATGAAAAACCTTTAGAAGGTTTTTCTGCTTATTAACAAAATAAAGGTCTGAAAAGCCATTGAGTTTGACTTCCTTTAACTTAGAACCCCACAATGTAATTTAGAATTACATTTTAAATTCCACTTCTTTGTCTATAAAAGTATTATCTTTGCAATATTTCATGGAAGTTGTTAATAGTTCAGAACATACGGAGCTATTATTGGAATATTCAAATACTGTATTGCTGTAATATTAATTCTTCTCATCTTAAAGTTATTAAAGACAAACATATTTCATATGAAATAGCACCTTATCTTTTCTAAATTAGAGCACCTCTCCCCACATATTCATTCATTAAATATTTCAAAGATGAAAATGATCCACTCAAAAGCCTGAAGCACTCACTTTGGAAGTGGCAGATTTGTGTTCACATACCTGTTGCAGTATGTGGGGCTGTTGCAGAAGAGACTGATTGCAGATATCCAGGAGTTTTGTGGTTGGCACGTTTCCATAGGAGGCAGATCTGAAATCAGTTCCTTGCTCAAAATCAAGCAGAACAGAGCAAGATTTTCCTTCAATCTAAGAAGCACCTTATTCACGGGTTTGGGGATCTAAAGGACATGTGCCTACAGTCTTGCAGTCCCAGAAGTACATTCTAGGACCACTTTTTGTAAGTGGAGAAGAGCATTTGCTTTTGCATGAGATTGGGCTGCACAAGCAAGGCAGACCTGGTTTGACAATCACACTGGCTGTGCCTTAGCTTGGTCTGCAGTCATGGCACAAATGTAACAGCAGCATCTAAATGTTGGCCACAAGGCCCCTGGTATTACAGCTACGTCTGTTAGACCCCTCTTGGACTTCAGCAATGTTCCCAAATGAGCTGAAGATATGGGGAGGAAAAATACTGTAGAAATAAGGACAAAACTTCTCAGCTTTCTGCAGAAAAGCCCTGCATTGCTCCCCAAGAAATTTCTGCAGATGGTAAAACAACAAATAGGGTCCAAGCCTGGGAAACCAGCAATCTGAGACGGTTATCAGGGAACCACTGCAGAAGTTGTGCTCCTGTTTCCTGAAGAAGATCCTGAGAAGGTCCCTATGATTAAAGCATTAACCAGGGCTGTGAGAAATAGCTTTACTTACCTGATCTCAAGGAAGGCCTTTAAGATAGCCACATTCCAAACAATCTCTAGGTTACCAGCTCCACCATTTTTCTAGGAGGCGGAAGGGGTCATTCCTGTGAAGAATGAGAACAGATTCCTAGAAAGTAAAGAAGATTTTTTACACAGCAGTAAAAGCAGTCAGTGAAACGGAATTGTGTGTATGTATATGTAGGTGTGCATGGTATGGGGTCATTCTGACAGCACACAGGTCATATCTAACTTTTATTAAGAGCAATGGAAACAGCCTAAAACAGGTGTAAAAAATGCATGTTAATGTAAACATAATAAGATAATTATAGGTGCAATGATAAACTTATCTTATTAGACTTAGGGACACTTAAGAATAGTCTTAAGATTAGCCTGAAATGCTGTTTAACTCTGAATTAATAGTTAATCCATAATTTGTGTATTGTCAAGTCATTGAATATAGTTTTAAATGCATATAAGTAGCTTTAGGGCCTAAGTACCACTGATTTCCAATGAAACCTCACATTTCTTTTTAGGATCTAGAGAATAATTCATATGAGGAGCAGCTGAGGGAACTGGGGTTGTTTAGCCTGGAGAAGAGGAGGCTCAAGGAAGACCTTATCACTCTCTGCCACTACCTGAAAGGAGCTTGTATCAAGGTGAGGGTTGGCCTCTTCTCCAGGCAACCAGCAACAGGATGAGAGAAGGCAGCTTCAAGCGGCTCTGGGGGAGGTTCAGGCTGGAAACCAGGAGGAATTTACTCACAGAAAGGGTTGTTAAGGATTACAATGGACTGCCCAGGGAGGTGGTGGAGTCACCAGAAGTGTTCAAGAAAATTGGATGTGGCACTTAGTGTGCCATGGTTTAGTTGACAAGATGGTGCTCCGTCAAAGGTTGGACTTGATGATTTTGGAGGTCATTTCCAACCCTAATGATTCTATCATTCTAGTATCGAAGCCACTAGAGAAGTAAATTTAGACCAAAAAATCACTTAGGCTTTTTTTTTTGAAAAGAAAACCTATTCATCCTAACTCACTCATATGTGATTAAATGATTATGCTCTTTTCTAATCCCAAAGCTGTTGCAATATGCCAGGAAAATATAGTGATGCTTCTATACAATACATAGGCATTATAGCTTGTTCTGTTAACAAAATAATGCTTATTTTGACAGAAGCTGCTGGGAGCCTTGTGAATACCCTAATCTTACTGCCTACCCATTCCTCCACTAAAGATCTTAGCAAGTCTGAAAAAACATGCAGCTCCAAGAACACTGAGGCATTTCCAAAGATCAGTAAAATCTTTTTCCTGCAGTTTATCCCCTTGTTTATCTACTTGTCCTCCTCCATGAGTGGAGGCTTGAGGGATGTGGTTTGTGGGTTCTGGGTGCATGTCAGGTGGGGGTTTCTCCCCGTGTTAAAGAGGTGAACATCACACTCTCCTGTGAAGGGTTAACCTCTGCTTCTCTCTCTCTCTGCCCTGGGGTCTCTGGGGAGGCAGGCACCAGGCTGAGTGCCCAGCCCACACCAGCAGGTGAGCATGGGCACAGTACACCCAGCTGAGCTGTGCTGAGGGGCAGGATGTGCACCTTGCTCCACCAGAAATAGTTCCTGAGGGATTCAGGCACATCCCAACCCCCCTCACAGTGCTCCTCTTTGGGCATGATGCCAACAAGGAAAAATATCATCAAGGCTAATCAAGACTGCGGCGTGTGTGTACATTATCTCCTGAGAAGGGGCATATACCACAGCCTTAATACAGGTCTCCAAATTGTCTGCTAATATTCTGCAATTGCATTACTCCCTTTCCCCATCAGCACCATCCCATTTACTCTTCTCTCCACACTAGCTCTTAATCATGAATAAAATGCTACATGAAGCCCTCATTTCTCTAAAGCCTCCTGTGCTTCCTTCCCAAATGAACTGTTTTGGCTTCAGCCACAGCAGCTGTGGTTTGCACTATTCAGCTTTTCAGGATGGTTTGGCTCAGGAAAACCTACTCTGAAAAAGCAAGAAATAACGTCCTCATTTAACTAATACATGCTCATGGCAAAAGGCAAGATGTCCCCCTGTCACCAAAACATAAAAAAAGTTCTCTCAGCAACACTCCAATAGTACACACAAATTTTAATCTGGAGCTAACTGGAACTTAAAGATTTTGCTTTGTGCAAAATATTACACCTCACCCCATATGTTTTCACCGTGAATGGGTTTAAAATATCTATTCATTACCCTGAGTCTCTGTTACACACCCACTGGGCATGAGGAGAGTCCAGGCCCCTATGCTGCCCAGCACTGCAGGGTTCAGTTCCTTTACAATACCCCAAGGAAAGCTGCTAATCCACAGCCACACACCACAAAGTCTAGTTTTCACATGACCTCCCCCTTTTACAGTTTAGAGGAGAGCAATTATGCAGAACCCAGGGCAGAGGAAAGGTATTTCACATGGCTCATTTTGCTGCCCTATCAAACACAAGGGGTGTCAGCAGCAAGAGACTGTGGATCTCCACTTACATATTTTGATGCAGAATTTTAGCAGTTTGAGCAATCCTTTTGAATTTATGCAACCTTAAGTTATTGCATAATCATATTTGGGGGGAAGTTCAGTCTCAGTGGACATTCACAGGAGCTAAAGGGTCTGAGCCACTAGGAGAAATGAATAAAAATGCAGAAAAATTGACAAATCTGAGATTCAGTTTTTCCTGTCTGATTACATCACAGAAATTTTAATTAGAATAATTTCATGTTGTCCAGATTGTAGCACTCCATCAAGTAAATGAATTTTAGCATGGTGACAAATGGTTTTTGTTTCTAAGTCTGCTGTACAGTATTCTCCTTTCAGTGAAATTATTTTAAATCATTAAAATTTCAATAAATTTCAGAAAGAATTTTGCATGTAAAACATATGAGTATTTTGCAAAAGCTCTCCCCAAGTTTCAGCTCTCCATTTAAAAACACATGCAGTTAATTTCTGTTAATTGGTCCTGCCATTCACAGTCACATCCAAAGCATGCAAATCACATCAGTCTTTCTACATCCATACATCATTCACAGCATCAGATTGTGCAGAACACTCTGTTTGAGAACCAGAGATGCACTTGCATTTGAGAGCAATCATTTCTGTGTTTTCAGAGAATGAAAATGTGCTGATGACTGAGCAACCTCACAGCTGCAGAAACCAATGGTATTTTTCCTTCTGACTGCCTGCACCAGCATCCTCACAGATGACTTCTGCATCCTTTTTCCTCAGTTACTGAAACACTCTGCATGTACAGCCATGTGCATATTGATGTTCTGCTGTTAACAGGGGCTTGCACTGCAGAACTTCTGATTACAGCCTTGGACCCTGTCTAGATGATAGTCTGTCAAATTAATAAACTATAACTCCATCATTTATGGCACCACCTGTGTGTGGCTTTCGGTGGGAGGGGGGGGCTTTTTCTAATTATTTTGATCCAGAGCATAAGGGTGTTAATGACATAGACACAAAAAGCAATATTGGTTCAGAAAAAGACCAGGCTATGGGATGTCCTAGTCAGGGGCTAATATAAAAACGTGTGTCTTCTTTTAGGTATAGGTCAAGCATTTGTTCTTTTATATTGCATAAACCTAGTGTCTGCTTCAAGTAGAGATAACCAATATAAAAGGAGACAAATGATTAAATTACTTGCGGGACAGAGATCCAAGCCCTTAACTCCAAACAATTTGATCAAGGTCCATCAGGTGCTGAGCACTTCTTGCAATGGCATTGAAGATGAAACAGAAGACATCCAGCACTTTGTAGGACTCAACTCTGATGTAGTTTCTGCTAAACAGGAGCAGCCTTTGAGAGTAAATGCTTCTATACCACAGTAGGCCAAATTCATCCTTTTGACAAACAAAATAATGCTTTTCAAATATTAATCTATGTTGAATTGCAATTTTTATCCTTTTTTTTGTTGTTGTTATTGTAATGTAAACTTATGCAAATTAGAATAATCCTCTCCCTCCTGAGTGCAAGAAAGATTAGATTTTTAATTTCATCCACTGCAGTTGAAAAAAAATTAATAAGTGCTTTTTATGAAATTAAGTTTTAAAATAATTACCTTGACAGAAATAATTACACTATCACCTCTGCCTTACATTAGCAAATAAGGTAAAAGAAGAAGAAAAAAAATCCGTATGATATAATGTGCACAGGATGGATAAATGGAGGAAGTCACTCTTAAAATTAATGAAGTAAGGAGATAATTAATGAAGTATTAGGAGGTAACAGACATTGACTAGAATAAATAATCACCCCTGTTTCTTATGTGACCATGGTGAACCTGTGAACCAAAACTTTAGAGGCATTTGGACTCCAGCAGGGAGAAGCAGCATCAGTGCCTCCACGCTGAAAGGCTGAATGCCCATCAAAGCAGCCAAGACCTGACCACAAGATAAAACTTTTGAATTCTCTGCTCCTCTCTCAGGCTTTGAGTCTATCATCTGGAGCAGCAATACGTAGGACATTTACATCTCTGATGTTATCACTGAGCCAATTTTTACTTCTGAGTGTGCAATTCTCTATCCTGAATGCACAAGAACACAGCATATCCATAAGAACCAGTGCCAAATTCCATGCAATTCTGCTGGCTTGCTCTTGCTTAGAACTTTTGTAAATATTCCAAACATTTACACCTACAACCAGAAGAGAAGCATTAAGGTTGGATTCAAGACATTAACTATAGCCAGGAGTCCAGGTATAACTAAAATCAGAATCATCCGAATAAAATATCACAGAATATCATAGAATATAATAAAATATCCTGAGTTGGAAAGGACACATGAGGTCCATCACAGTCCAACTCCAAGATAATAAAGCACGTCTGCAGAACATTCTTCCTTGTCTAACATGGTATGTTTAATGTGCTTTATTGCTGTAGCAGCCAGGGTATTTCTTTTGAGCCTCAAGAGCAGCAATCCCTCAGCTGTGGCAGCTGCTGCATCATTCAGCCCTGGCTGCAGAATTGCAGTTCCCAGACCTCATCTTTCATTTAAGCCACTGAAGCACTTGACCCAGACATGCTCCTGGAACCTCAGAGTGACAGAGAAAAGACTGAAAATGTGAATTACGACTTGTCTCAGGCTCTTCCTAAGGAAATAGCATAACCATTTTCAAGTGTTCTTCTTAATCATCCATGAATTGTAAATGGAAGATGCAAACATCATCATGCTTGTTAATTCCTGTAAGACAAAATTATACTTTTCCTTACAAATTTTAAAGGCAGCATTGTGTATACACTGCAAGAGTCCATTTAAATTTACAAAAAAAAAAAAAAAAAGAAAAAAAACCAGTCAAAATGGTGTATGCAGTGTGTATTTTGCTTCAGTGACTCTGACCTTTAGAAATATTCAAGCTGCTGTTTGATTTAACATTTCAGCATCAAATACATTTTAATGCACAGAGGACTATTCTCAAAGTTCACAAAACTGTTTGCATAGATGAAGAAAGGACTAAAAGTTTGTAACAGGAAAAAAAAATAGCTGTAGGTTCCTTCCAAGTGTAGAATAATCTGAAACCAAAAAGATTGGTTATACACAGGCTGATATCATGGACTTTTGATCACTCCCAGCTTCAAAGCAGCACTTCATAAACAGCTTGGTTCAAAGTTGACCAGGAAAACTTCCACTATATCAGTGGATTATTTCTCTGGATTAAATCCTTCTTGTTTCTATTGGGCATTTTCCTGCAACAATGTCACAGAGCAGAATCACAAATCATGTAGAAAGGACATAATTTCTGCATAATTTCTGATTCTGTTGTGTGACAGAGTATGAGGAGAGTACCTGAAGACACCAGAATACAGGTGAGGTTACACCATCACCACCCCCTGGCTCCTGTCCTGGTTAGGGATCACACACTGGTCCACTTGTTTAGACATAGCAAGACCCCCAAGGCAGATCACTCTCACTTCAGCCAAATTGGTTTCTTGTTTCTTTTTCCTAGGTTTAGTGGCATAGTGCAACTTTAATCCCTCCAACTGGGCAACTGCTCTTTTTATTGCTTTTCTTTTTCTCTACTGCATTATTTAAATATTCTCTCACAGATAACGGCACTTGGGCTAAATATTTTAAAAATCAATCCCTTCAAAGCATTACTGGTGTGGAGGTAAATTTTAGCATGACTGTACTGGATTTCACTTTTATAGGGGTCAATGTTACTCTGTTTATGCTTGTAGGCTTTGCAGCTAAAAATGAGCTTCAGGAAAAAAATATTAATGAAATATTGCCAAGTATACTGAAAATGATGCATTGAATTATTCATCACAGTATTCAGCTCAAGACCCTTCCAAAAATATATTTTGTAAAGTCCAAGATTAATAACACAGTGTGTGAAGAAAATGACACCAAGAATCCAACTCATGCTTGGACTGATGCTTCATTACCTTCTTCTCTAAGAGGACAGAGAGTTCAAGACCATGTTTTGTTGAAGAGTCCAAGAAAGCTTTCCTTGTCTTCAATATATAAAACTCTGCCTTTATTGAGGATGAATTTGAATTGCTACTTTACTTCAAAAGCTGAAAAGAGACTCCCCCCCCCGCAAAAAAAAATTGAGTTGCTGCACTTATTCCCAAAAAAGAGCAGCAAGTATGCAATTGCTTTCTGACTACATCCTAACAGGCTGAAGGTAAAGCAGGTAAAACAGATCTCTAGCAAATGATTTTTAATGTCTATAAAGTTTCTTGCTCCCAGGAATCATTTTGTCTCCTTGACATGCTTTACTGGGCTGTGTGCAGGCTACCTGTCAGTGCCTCTCCCACACACTACACAGAGATAGCTCCGGGAAGTTTCAGCATACAGGAAATGGGAGGAAACAAAACAGAGCTTCCTCACCCAAGAGGTGGTTATACTGCAAGACTTCATCAGAGAACTTCGTGATTATGAAGATCTGGGTTCAAAATGGCTCTGGACAAATGAATGCAAAACCAATTAAACCTGAAGATTATTAAATTCAGATTTTGGTGCACACAGAAATAACCCCCCACCAGAAGATCCTGAACTTTCCTGGATACTGGCAAAGCACTTCAGAATATTACCAAATTTACCTTGCCCTTCCCTCTTCTCTGGCTTTCTGAGATTGCCTGGTCTTCCAAATGGACCTTAAGGCCCATCAATAAGAGCCTTCCTCACAGTGCCATGCTCTTCCTCTCTGCACCACTCCTGCAGCCAGCCAAGAATGCACTGGAAAGGCACCCCAGCCTGATGGGAACAGGACAAGTCACTAAAGGAGCCATAAAGTCATATTTTACTTATGACAACATAACTTCTCCAAGCAGGCTGATCCTACAACAGATCAAAGTTCCCTGACAAAAAGATTTGGTTCTCAGAAGAAAAAAAAATAGATGACAAGTCTCACAACATAATTTTCCAAGTCCTGACAGGAGGCCCTAGATAAATTTTGTCCCAAGTCACTTGTAGCGTAGTCATCTTCCCAGAGTGATTTTTCTGAAGAATAGGCTTAAAATATCCATACAGCTGCTCAGTGCTTGGGCAGTGAGTTACAAATATTTATTGATTCAGCTTTCTGACAGACTCAAGTGTTCACCCTGTTATCTAGCATGAAGGTATGTATTTCCCTCTTGAGTCCTGCCAGGAAAGCAGAGGATTTCTGTCAATCTAGTTTACAGCTATTCTCTTTCTCCCATGGCTGTTAATACCATCGAGACACATATGCAAACCTTCTGCACAGGGATTAAGTTTACCCTCTGGCCTGCTACAAACATGGTGAGGTTGGCTGCTGCCTTCCTAATGGACCTGCTTATTCCTCAGAGTACTCTCCCAGCTAAACATAACCCAACTAAATATTTATAACCAATATCGTTCCTGAAAACTGCATACATACATATTTATATGTGACAGAAGAACCATTACAGGGAGAGGTACAATCCAGCAATGCCACCAGATGATTTCCCATATAATTCATTTTATTAACTCCTGCTTTGTTCTGTGCCAGACATGAGACCATGAGAGCTGGTTTCCTAAATACCCGCTGCACTTCACAAAACCAGACTCAAACCCTCCCCCCTCCTCAATTATGGTAATTTTTTCCTCATTTTAAAAACAGGTCTAAGATGAACAGATAATCAGAAAACTTCCTTTGAAACTATTGCATTTTCACAGATTCACAAGCTTACTGTTCATTGTACCCTGGCAGACACTCTGCACAGTGCATACTTATAAAGCTATTATCTAAATCTGATGGTTTACAATCCTTGAGGATTTGCCCACATAAATTTAGGACAATGCTTATCAGATGTAAGTACCATAGGGCTAGGGGGTTTAAATTATTCTCAGCCACCTGTAACTAAATTGGCCAAAAAAATTGCTATGCTTTTATGTTCAATTCATCATACACATAATTTTAGTGCTGTTATCCACAAAAAGGACCTGAAGATACTTTGCTTGCATCCACTTATTAAGCAAAAGGATCATGATCCTGTTGTTACTGCACCTATGTCACGTTACAAAGCCCAACCAACCAGCAATACATTATTGAACAGAGAGAGCCAAAATCTCTTTAAATCTTAATTCCCCTGTTGCCTTTTTTTCAAGTTTCAACTTTATTAATAAGCCTACTTTCATCTTTTAAATAATCGGCAGTTGCTCAATTGCAAACACATCTTTCATCATTTAAAAAGCCCACAAATCCCATTATGCCCTTTCCTCCTGCATCCATGGAGAGCAGCCCAGTAGGCACTTGTTAAACCTCTCCTTTGAAGTACTATTGTTCGGATGTCATGGATGTTTCTTCCAACCTGAGCTTATGAAAGAGACAATAACGCTTTTCACTCTCTCATTTCCACACAATTTAGAGACCATGTAAAGCAAGGAAATGAGAAATGATGCCTCTGTAAATTTGAAAAAACACGGATCTGTGTTGTGATCCCATCTGTGATACCAGTTTCTGCTGCTCCTGCTCCTCACAGCACTCTGGGAACCCTGGAGTTCAGCTTCCAGGCAGAGAAGACCCCAGGGAACCTGGGAATTCTGGTTTTATCCTCTCAGAGACACTGACCCCCAGCAGATGCAGGTACAGGCAGCANCCCCGTGTGAGGAATCGAAGTGATACATAACTTAAACCGTGACAGCAGCACAGAGCTGTAACACATGTGCTGCTCCCTGGCCTTGCATTTGCTCTGCTGCAGATGGGAGAAAACACTTACCCTCCAGCACTCCTTTGACACAGCCTCCCTCCAAACACACAGGCAACCAGCACAGCTTCCAGCACCCATGGGCTCGGGGCAGAGGGAAAAAAAGACCCAAAGAGTTGATGCGGCATGATTTGTTACATTGTCAATTCACACAGGTTACGCATCTAACACTAGCCCTGTGCACACAGCTATGTCAGCTGCATCTCCTGCAGAGGAACCACACCCCCCTGTCCAGTTCCAAAGGGCTGCTCCACAAGCAGGTGGGGATGTGCTCTGCAAATGCTTTTGGCACCTTCATTTGTCAGTTCAGCCACAAAGGCCACGTCCACATGCTCCAAGCAGACTCACCTGCCACGCCACAGCCACCACTTCCTATGCTTGCACAGGAAGAGCTCATGCTGTAAACAGAGCTTCTCCCCATCATTTCTGACACAGCAATATAAAATGGTTGCAGCTTCCTAGGCTATCTTGTAGTATCTACCCTTTTGGGGTTCTTCCGTATTCCTGGATTTTTGCTATGCCTTTCTTGTCACAGCCTTTATGCTTGTGCCTCATTTATTTGGTTATACCTACAAAATTATTTTGTTTACTTCAGTCTGCTTGGTCTTTTGTGCAGTGCCAAATTAATTCTGAACATCTGTATTTAAATACACACATGTATATATGTATATATATCAAGAACATGAGACTTTCAGACAGAGCAGTCACAGCTAGAAACTGAAGAATGTCTTCTCTCATGTATTTGGAACAGATAAACTGTTAGGGGAACATTAGAGACCTGTTTTGGGGAACTGCATTCTGAAGAGGAGTTTGAAGACAGAAATGAAGACCTAGAAAAGAAATTATAACCCTTTCTCTAGTGTTAAATAGGCTGTAAATCCCACTGGAAAAGTATGGTATAAAAATGAGAAAATAATATTTTTATTTTCCAAATAACAATCAAACATAACACGATTCTTTAGCTTGAAGTCCATGGTCCTTGCTTGCTTACTTCTCTCTGACATTTAGATCATAAATGATCTTTCAAAATGCATATGGTGAGCATATGTTTAAATTTCCCATTAAATAGTTCTTTTGGGTTTTTTCTCTCCCTTTTTCCTGACACTTAACTGGAAACAGAAAACTCCAAATGAACTTCTTTATGTAAATTTATTATTCCAAAATTTTCAGTGTCTTGTTAATTACTGTTCTGCATTTTCAGCAGAACTAAATTAAGAAAAAAATATTCCTTCTTTCAAATAAATAGAGTATTTGAGACCTCACCAGGTAAAATATGTGTGGCAGCATGTTTTTCCTCTGTATTTCAAAATGAGTAACAAAGGGGTAGCATTTCAGTAAACCTCTGCCAGCTAGAATTTCCAGAGCACTTCCAGCTTTCAGAGAACAAAGTTTAAGCTTTAGAGTGTTCACTTGTAATAGCAAGTGGTTAAAAACAAAACAAAACAAAAAACCCAAAACATAAATCACTGGTTTCAAAAGCACTGGAAACTCAGCAAAATAAGTATTATTCTGTAACACTGAACTCTTCATCATATAGAGCAGAAAGAAATGTAATTCTGTGAAGAGCTATAGGGAACTTTGGAATTTGAATTTTTTAAATGACAAACATCTCAATTTAATAGGCAGATGAATAAACTAAAGAACCAGAAGTTTCCTTTCTAGAACAGAAAACCAGGGATGAATTTTGGAGACTTAATAAGATTTATATAATTATATTGCTCACACTCCATTGAAAGTCATTGATTTTACCTTTGCTATTAGTGAGTTTCTATATATCAAGAGATATTCAGAGAGAATATGGCTTCAGCCTTAAAAAAAAAAGAAAAAAAAAAACAAAACACCAAAATTGAAACCAACCCCCAGTAAAAAGCAGATTATCCAGCTCATTGTACAAATGCAAATGAAGCCACCACTAAAGAGCTGTGCAGAGGATTCAATTCTCCTTTTGACCTTAGCTCTTACATGCTATTTAAATAGTTGTTCCCCAGCCAGTGAAAAACACCTGCTGTTTCCATAGATGTTAATCCCTCTGCAGCTGAACCAGAGCTCTGCTGCAACCACCCTTTCTGAGAACATAAGGATTTAGGTCGCTGCAGACACCTATTTCCTTGGGCAGCCAGAGCTTACTCCCTTCCTAAATCGTATATCATATATGATATATGGTATTTCACATATCATATATCATGCAGATATACCACCAGAAGGATGGGATAAGTCAGACATGGAAAAGACATTGCAGAACCCTGGCAAAATCCTTATTCCCCCATTTTGTACAATTCAAGACACTAAATATCACAGAAATTCTGAAATCAAAAATGCCAAAGGCTCCAGGGAAAATTTACTGACATTTAGTAATTTTTTGTGGACATTTTACAGGCATTTAAAAGGGATTTTCTGTATACTAAGGGAATGATATCTGTGTGCTATAGCAAGGATGGGAAGGGGTGGTTAATGAGGTTTATAATGTGTTGGCCAGTGGGGCACCTGAGTGGGATGTTTCCCAGAGAAGTTGTAGATGCTCCATATCTGGAAGTTTTCACAGAGTTTCAAGTAACCAGGTCTAGTGGAAAGTGTCCCTGCCACCCTTTGCAGGGGGCTTGAACCAGATGATTTTTAAAGGTCCCCTCCAACCCAAACCACTCTGTGATTCACTCTGTTGGCTTTGCTCAGTTCATGAAGGCTCACAATAAAACTCAGGAACTGAGCATCCAAGTCCATCTGTTAGGACTCAAATCTCAGTGAAGTACCACAAAATAAAGGAAAAACTGCTGCTTTGCCGTCTAAAAGGTAAAACTCCTTGCAAATTTGCAAGAAAGCACAGAACAGTATGGATTTCTGCTTATGGATTATTCTAACCTCATGGCCACAAATGCAGAGCTGATGCCTTTTCCACAAAGGGGGAGAAGTGTGCAATAACCAAAAATTATCTGAATGGGTCTTTTTCCCTCCTAATGCTGAGATCTGTCCCCACCAAACTAATTCAACAAATTAACATTTGACACTGTCCATGACTGCTGGTAATTCATCCTCTGCTGTACACACCTAAAGAAAGAGGCTGAGGTAGCAAACTTCTGTCTTGAATGTGATCACAATTTTTTTTTATTTTTTTTTTTTTTTTATGGCTAAACAGCCCACTGCACATGCTCAAGTTCTAATTATGGATAATAGTGTTTAACTTCTAAACACCCAGGCTCTGCAGCTGAAACAGCACACGAGGCGTGAGGGGCCCTGTTCCAGGCAAACACAGGAGATGCTCTCAGTGTGCTCAAAGCCAAGCAAAAAGGGCAACAGGCCCATCAGGGCAGGGAGAAACTGCTGCAATAGAAGTAATTTGCAAAAGAAGATTTCATTTCACACCTGAACTCACAACAGATATAAAAACAGGTTATTGTGTCTGGGGTTGGCATTTTAGATACCACTTAGGTCAAGAAAAGTTTCCTGATCCTGTTCATTTACTGTTGCAGCCCAAGCATCAAATTCTTCTCCTTACCCCATGGTTCTCTTAATAACAAAGCTATTTTCCTCCAGTCAAGATATATAAAATGATAGATTTTGACTTATGTAATTACAGCAGCTCATCTAGTTCAAACTGATGTCATCAGTTAATCACATAACTGTTGGCAAAAATCCAACAAACAAAATCCAGTTCTAAACAGAAAATTAAGTCAAATAAATTAAAGAACAAATTACCCTGATGGAATCACAACCTACTCATAAGGCATTTTATGAGAAAACTTAATCTCAATAAATCCAATAAATTCTGCAGTTATCCACTCAATACTGCTTTTATCCAAGTGGATGATATTTTACATTGAATTTTAGAGAGAAATAATAAACTGCTACATTAAAAATCAAGGCAATATTATATCAGCTCCTCTGTGTTCATGAAAGCCATTTCCAATCCAGGTGTTAAGTGGATTAATTTATATTGCCATAGAAGAAGAAATCAAGTTTACCTGGCTGGATTTAATTTCCATTCTATTTAGGGAGACTTTCCATTAAGTCTAAAAAGCATTTAAGCTGTTTATGAACTTAAGTCTAAATGAAAAAATCTCCAAGCCTCAAAATAGTTGTTTGACTCCTCATGGCTGCAAATACCCACATTCAAATACCTCATCTGCCTAATTTGAACTATCACTTTTCAACTCTCCCCAGCTGGGTGTTGTGACCCACCAGCATGGAGTTTTTTGGGAAGTGTCTCTATTTGCTTTGCTGGAGCAGATCTATCCTGTGTAGCTGATTCACTGACTCAGATTTAACCTGTTTTCTGTGTCTATAGCAAATGCTCAGACTATTCTGTCCCGTTCTCTGCCCCAATATTTAATTTCCAATGTGAGACAGTCTCATGCATCAAGAGACAATCCTTTTCCAGTATCAGCTCCACAGTCCACTTGGAGCTGGATACAAACTACAGCCAACCACAAATACTGATCTCAAACTTGGGACCCTCCAGCCTCCAGCTCATCCTCTTGGAGACCCTTATGTTTGCATCATTAAGTCAACAGCTAATAATTATCTCTTTTTAAGGCAAATGTGCAGGATGGATGGTAACATGGTCAGAGTAGCTACCAATACAATTATTAAACAATTTATTTAAGGTAAACAAATCACTAACAGCTAATCACCTAAACAAATTTTTTAAAGACTACAAAAATAAGAAAAATCCTGCTGCATTAACAATCATCTTGTTAAACTCTGGAAACACCTCAAAGCAAATCAGCTCAGGAAGAAGACTGCAAATCCTCTTAATTAGAGTTTGTTATGTAGCTACATGCATGCAAAAGCAGTCCTACATTTCAGGAAAACATGTTAGAAGACATCTAAGTCTTGCAAGCAAAACCAGGAGTTAACTTCTCCTTATCTCCAGACTTAGAAAAAACAAGGAAATTTCATCCTCTCTGCTGACAAAATCAGGAAAACACACATACATACATTTTATATATATATATATATATATATATATATAAATATAACCCTTACATACAGTGATTTTCCAAAGCTTTAAAAACTTTTATAGACTCATACTACTTATATTCCTCAGGAGTGCAGATGAGCTCATTCACAGCAGCCAATATTTAGTTTATGTTGGTGATATTTAGGGTTATCAGGCAGGGAAGGATGAAGAGAATGAATGGCACAGATTGGGGAGGACAGGTAGATCCCAAATACTGATGTGAAATGGGAAAGGCAGTAACAGGAAAGGCAGTAACTCTTTCCTCAAGGACCATCAGATCAATAAGGTAGCACAGAGTTATCTCTGACTGAACACCTATTTAATGCTACATATCTTCCCCTCACATCTTTGTCTTGCTAAGCATGAAATAAATTATGAGGTCACTGTGATGGCACTGATGAAACAAGAATACCTGTGTGATGTGAACAGAACATCCTTGCACTTAGATCAAAAAGAAACTACTCAAAGAGGGAAAACAGCTTTGGGGGAATGGATTTTCAGACAACAGAAGTGACTTCCCTATTATCTTCCAAAGAACATTGCCGTGGGAATGGATTATAGCAATAGGATATAATACCCAAATGACTCAGGATGGTTAACAGGGAAGTGAAGATTGACATTTTGACCACTGAGTTCTTCAAAGGCAGGAGAAAAAAAAATAAATTCAGGTAACAGTACTGAAGTGTATTGTCATATCATAGGATGGCCCTTTTTGTATGAAATAAAGACAAGCCAGCAGACTCAGTCACAAGATAATGATGAAGCACTACATTAACAAAAAAGTAGTTTTGCTCTCCTACAGAAGGAAACAAAAAACAGTTGTGTGAGTAAACAACCTAATTAAGGCATTTTTAAATGTAGATCTAACATTGCAACCTTTCCCAGACAGCCATGAGTCTGATCTGGCACAGACAATAAAAACACAGCATACTCATGTGGTAATTGAGGCTGCAGTTACACACCACCTTATGAATTCTGCCTGTGCCCTGAGGCTTAAGATTTTCTTTTTTGGAAGGAGGCATCAGCTCCATTATAGATAACAGACATACAGTCATGTCTCATAAAGCAGTTCTTTCTAACAGGGATGTGAGGTTTGTGTCAGGACTTTCTGACACCTCTAATGTATCAAGTCAATGGTGCTCTTAATTTTTGCATTCTGGCTCCAGGAGGAAAGCAGAGTTTGAGATATTATCAGGACCCATTAGAAATGAAGGAAACAGTGTTTCTAAGTGACGTCTCTCTAATTTACTAGAGGAGGTGTCTGGGGGAGAGCTGCTGGCACCAAAGTTTCAGCAGCTGTAGGAAAATACCAGCAAAAGAATGAGTTATAATACCCAGGATGAAGGCACAAACTGGAAATGCAGGAAGTTTCATTGGAACGTGAGGAAAAGCTTCCTTATTCAGAGTGGGACAGCACTGGAACCAGCTGCCCAGAGGAGTTGTGGAGACTCCTCAGATGATATTCTAAATCCACTTATGTGTTCCTGCATAACCTTCTAGGGATCTGATGGTCTCAGAGGTCCCTTCCAACCCCTGCCACCCTGTGACTCTTCGATCCTTACCATAGCTTCAGTAGATCTAGAAGCAGGAAGGTCTAAAGCCACCAGAGGAATGGGTTTTTGGTCCAATCTCCCGACAGGATGAACAGGAGAAAGGATCAACACTTAAAACAAAGGCAGTTGATATGGCATTCTCTGAGAATGGGAACTGAGAACCAACAAGCCCGGCCTTTGCTGATCTTTCATGAACCTCTCTTATAATCACAAGACAATGCTCTACTTGCACAAATTCTAGGACTTAAAGTCCTTCAGGGATAGTGGTTAAGCCCTAGGAAATATTAACAGGGAGCCAGGGGAGTGACTTTGCTTCAGAGCCCTTCCTTCTCCCAGTGCAAACATCCTCCATTCCCTGCTGCACCATCACCTCGTGCACAGACACTTGTATGCACCTGAATCCTCCAGTTCAGGAGAGAGGCCTCTGCAAGGATCTGTCCAGGGAAACCAAATCACTGAGTTAGCCTCCAAAAGGGATGAAATCAGGAATCACTTTTATGGTGAGAGCAGTGCACCAGAGCAGCTGAACACAGCCAATCCCTCCCTGGTGCCCTGCTCAAGCTGCCACAGCAGCCTGGGGAGAATGGGGTGACCAAGCAATGCCCATGGAGTCTGCTAAAAGAGCTGGGCTGTTCTCATGAATGATATCTGTGTGCTATAGCAAGGATGGGAAGGGGTGGTTAATGAGGTTTATAATGTGTTGGCCAGTGGGGCACCTGAGTGGGATGTTTCCCAGAGAAGTTGTGGATGCTCCATATCTGGAAGTTTTCACAGAGTTTCAAGTAACCAGGTCTAGTGGAAAGTGTCCCTGTCACCCTTGGCAGGGGGCTTGAACCAGATGATCTTTAGAGGTCCCTTCCAACCCAAACCACTCTGTGATTCACTCTGTTGGCTTTGCTCAGTTCATGAAGGCTCACAATAAAACTCAGGAACTGAGCATCCAAGTCCATCTGTTAGGACTCAAATCACAGTGCCACGAGGCCATACAGCTTCTTGTTTAGTACAAACCAGGGACCTCCTGATGCCCTGCCTCGGGAGGGAGGCTACTCAGCAAGTTAGCTGTGGAGCCTGCTCATTTCCCCTGGCCTAAACCCAGCTGTTTTCATAACAAATTGCATCAGAACACAGATTGCTTTTGTTTAACCTCTTTGGCTTATTACACATCCTGGGCCAAAACAGTGATGATTAAACATCATCATGATTAAAGCACTGCTTTAATTAAGCAGCATCACTAAGTTATTTATGCTACACAGGAGCTCTTGATAATGTTGCAACCTTTAGTTTTAATTTCTTTACTGCAAAGTTGTGCTGAGAAAAAGCACTTTCCTCTACTTTGGTCACCACTTAGTACTCACCAGATACTCATTTTCAAAAATGCTAGGAAAAGGGCATGCATTTCAGCTAAAAGCAATGTTTATTAGAAGCAAATTCCCAAACATTTAGAGAAGCTTTTTGCAGATCCCATTGTAAGGGCCTTTCATGGCAATTATTGTATTCAAAAGACAATAGCCAAAAGGTACTTTAAATGGACAGATGAGTTACTACCTGACCTGGCAGCAGAGATTCTTAAAGCTCAGAAGAGCCAACAAAACCATTAAGGATTTTAGCCTTTGGTCATCAGTGAGGAGGCTCTCTGAAAGCAAACCAGAAATGACTATATACTTCAGGTATATAAGGCATCACTTTAATTCATCCAAGACCAATACCGGGAACAAAATCAGGATGTTGGGGTTTGGGAAAGGTGAATTTACCAAACCAGAATCCAGGTAGAAGCTAGAGGAAATTACCCATTTCCCCTAGTACTGCCTCACAGATCCAAACCTCCCCATGATCTGGACCTGGATTATTACCAAGGCTCCTCCAGGCTGTCTCCCTGCCAGAACTCCCCAGCCAGGCTACAGGGACATAGCAGGATCCTTTACCTGGACAGACTTTTTGCTGCCAAGTATTTTTGGCTGTACAAAGCACCCAGCTCCTCCTGCCCCCGTTTGGTGAATGATGACCTCTCAGACATGGCACACACATCAGCCTAAAGGCAGAAAGCCACAAGACTGTTACTGGCCCTTTGAGTAAGTCTCAGAAGTATAATTTGGTCTGACTCTATTTTCCTCACTTCACAGGCACTTCATAGGTAATAGTTTACCTATCACTTCACAAAATGACAATTTTTATCTGCAATTTCTAACAGCATCACATAATAGAAAAAAAGAATATAATCAACACTGAAAAATATTAGTTTTAAAGAAAGCACTAACAATTCTCACCCCTGGAAAAACTGCATGGAGCTTTTTAGCCATAATTGCACCAGGAGAAAATTCCACCTCCTGCTGTTGCTTTGCCAGGCTCCCAAAGAGCCAGAAGGTTAAATGGGAATGCAGAGCAGTTCCTCCCTGCCCTTGGAGTCAGCACTTGTGTCTAGACACAGCACTGACCCACCCAGTTAGCCCAGCCATGTTCAGGGGACAGTGAAACAACCATGTGGGCACTGCACTGGAGCCTCAGCACATTGTCCTCAAGGGGTTGGGTTTGTTGGATTGTTTTCTTAAGGCAAGCCAGGTAGTAGCTGTCTGAGAGGGGGGGAAAAGTCAACAGCATGCATTGTTGTACACCTCTTGCAAGGCCATACCAGTTTTTGACAGCTGAAGGGCAGCTTGAGAGCCTCCACTTGCTGAGCTCTTTTGACATCCCTTTATCTGACAAACATCCTCACTTGGGGACAAGGGAAAAGCTAGAGATGTTGCATCACAGATATTTCAAATTAAATATGGCCTGAGACGCCTACCAGTGGGAGAGTTAGATGGCACAGAGCAGCCTAAGTCTTGACAAAGACAGATCTAACTTCCTTTTGTGTGAGTCATTGGCATAATCTACACAAGCTGCAATGAAGTTCCTTTCAGTGTTTCTCAAAATGGGGTTTACATTTTCCTGCTAATAATTTACGGTAATTAGGAAACTAATTAGAAAAAAGTTACCTTTTTAGTATTTTTGTCAGTATTTATTTATTTCAGAATTTTATTTTATAGTGATAATACATTACCTAATTCTGTCAGGCTACTGAGTTCAGGGCACACAGATTAAATTTCATGTATCTGTATGAACTGGCTTTTAAAACCTTTTCTAAAATTGTGGTTTGCTGTATCTGCTTACAACAAAAGTTTAAGCTGTAGTCTCACAGCCAACAAGAGACACGTGTTTGCATCCCCATTGTTCCAGAAAAAAAAAAATCTGTCTCCTCAAAATACAAACTTAGAATCCCAAATTTTCATAAAATGTGACAGAGATTATGTAGCAGAGCAGACCAGAGGTCATCCCAGTACAAGAGATGAAAGTCCTCACTTGTGTACAGTTGTTTTGCATGCAATGAACCAGCTAACAGGAAATTCAGACTGTGCATTGAGAGCAGGGACACAGGATGGAGAACAGAAAATGAAAAAATATGTTTGATGGAATGATCCACAACTTGTCCTCCATGCTGACTTACAACATCACAAGAGATCACAGAAGTTATCAATTACTACAGTGGATTAGGAAACAAAGACAATATAAGGAAGATTCCAGAAATCAACAAAATTCCTTTCATCTCCAGAAAGGGCACAGAGGCATGACAGGACAAACTGACTAATATGAAGAAGTTACAGTGCCTAGTCCCTGCAGGGCTGTCAAAGTCATTAAGTTCAGCCCAGGCTAAAGGCTATTCAGATGAGAAAGTTGGACCTTCCAGAGACACAAAATCTAGGAAGCTTAATGTACTCTCTCGAAAGGATTTCATCCCATTCCAGATTTCTTAGAAGAAAAAAAAAATCAGCACAGCACATATGAAGTCAGAAGTGATAAAATTCAAGACATTCAATGTCTCTAAGTGGAAAAAATAAAGAAAAAGAAAACAGGCTTACCAGATTAAGAGCAATATAATAAGAATCTTGACTTTTTTTTTTTTAATAGTAATTGATATAATTTGAGCTAGAATAGATAAGAAAAATAAATAAAATACAACAAGAAGAAGAGGCATAAATAGTCTTTTCTTACCAGAGGAAAGTAGCCATTTTTTTCTAAAATATTTCCCTTATTCTAGGTCTCATCCATCATCTGCTTGACATAGCAACAAAATATATTTAAATTGTAAAATTCTACCAATTCTAAAAGAAACTAGGATATAATACAGAAAGAACTAGATGACACCTAAGAACTGAAATTTTGAGGTGTGACATTCAGACAAACAACACAAGGTACAATTTATGCACTTCCTGTAATAGGACTTCACCAAAGACATCCCAGATGGATTTTAGTATTTCACCAGTGATCTTCTGCCCAGACACTTGGACAGAAGAGCTCCTTTCAAGTGCACCAGCTGAGGAAGCCAGATAAAGTGAATCCTTCTAAATGCATTGTAATCTTTGCAAATCTCAAAGATTGAGATAGCCTGTGATCTTCTAGCAGAAAAAAGAAAAAATGCTGTTGCCATGATGTCCACGCTGACAGACTCATAATCCAAAACTGCATTTTAGCCACCTACACCTGACAGAACAGGCTTGTTTTGCAGCCCTCCTTACCACATGAAAATTGTCTAGAGAATAATGACCTTTAAGTCCACAATTTATCATGTTTTCTTCCTATAAAATAGTCTGATGTTGTAGCAGTTCTGTGATTTCCAAATCGATAGGTTTTAACTGTCATTGCTGCAATCATCTGTCCAGTTTCTTTGCCCATTCTTGGCAGAGCTGGATACATACAGCCTTTTTAAAACAAGTAAGGAATGACACTGAAACAGTTATTTTCAACTTGACAGTTTGTCTCTGCAGAGAATCCAGACACAGAAAACTGAAGAGCCTTGGAAAAATTATATTATGAATATCTCAGAAGGGCACCAAAGATGGCTCTCAAAAAATCTTAATTTTTTCCCTTTTGCAGATTTAGTTTTCACAGAGGGAAAAAATTGTGCACTTCTGGAAAAATCTGTGACATTATCAATTACATATATATAAGCCTTTTATATGAAGAGGGATTTTTTTTTCCCTTTTTCCAGCTTTGCCTCAAAACTACTTTCCCATAGTACAGAAGTTATCTTGGGCATAACCAAGAAAGAGAAACAGAAACAAAACAGTGCAAAACAGTCTTTTTTTTCTTTTTTTTTTTTTTTTTAATTAGGCTCCTTACTATACAGTAAATTATGTTAAAAGCAGCAGTAAGGCCAAGGGGAAGGCCATGAAAAATATTCTTAAACAAAGGATACAGGCAGTTTTTAGCACAGCTTGTGTTCAGCAGTGTCTCGTGTCTCACAACCAGCTGTGCCACTGAAATATGCACACCTCAAGGTAAAAAAGAGTTCTGAGGTAACTCCCTAAAAGCAGCACATACCTTTTGCAGGACAGGTTGTTTCTTTGTGGTATTCGAATGATGGTCCCCTTGGCCATTTGAAAAATCTCAACAGCAGTTCAGATTTTTTTAATAATGATTTTGGAATCTAAGAGGAAGCAAATACAATTAACAACATACCTGGTCATCATGAGAGCATGAGCTCTCTTCTCAGCTCTGACACATGTGGCTCTAAGAAGAAAACTCCCAACTATTCTGCAGAAGCTGCCAAAGGGAAAAGAAAAAGCTTTTGTATGGAGATAAGTTCTTCAGACTTCCCTCTGAGTCCTTGTCACTTATTGCACTAAAACCCATATAACATAAATCTAAAAAAGTATAGACCCAGCAGCTCCAACTATTAGAAATTAGTGACCATCTTCATTTGTTCACACAGGTACACAAAAGTATTTTTCAAGCTGAGATACTAAAAAGAGGTATGAGGTAGCATGGTACACCCATGGCCTGGGCAACCCATCCCCTGCTCAGCCCCTGCTTGTTTCCAGCAGAGTATCTCACTGGCCAACAGCAAAATCTGGCCTCTTCACCTGACTGCAGGCCTTAAGATCTCAGCCAGCTTGTGGCAATAATAAACATTTAGTAAGCACACGATTAAAAGCATTTTCCTGCCTTAGTTCTAGATGTCAGTACTTCATCATGCATCTCCTCTACATAGAATTGTTACAGGTTTAAATTCTTTTCACAGTTTCTGTGTCTTGAAAACTTACTCAAATTTATTTCCCTTTCAGATTTCAGACCAAAGCCAAAGTTCAAAGAAAATAATTTAACCAGAAAAGTTAAATCAAGTTTCTTTTAAAAAGAAATCTCAAATGCAAAACTTAAAAGTCAATTTATATAAAGATTTCAAAGGCTCTGTTCCTTTAATTAAACTCCAGGAAAATTAAAGGAAAATTAAACTCCATTTATTGTTGGATTAAACATAAGAGGGAAATCAAAAGTTAGGAAAACAGTGAATTTCACGAAAGATTGATTACCGATTTGGAGGATGGTGACTGTATCTCCTCACCTTAGGAGCACGTCAGTCATTTGGTCCATGGCAGCTTCTCTCCAGCCATCTCTAAATCTTCATGCCACCAGAGGGAACAAAGGAAGCTGCTGGCACACACTTCTCTTCCTGGCTGAGCTCTACCCACACTGTCGTCACACAGCCTTGAAGCACCCAATCTGCCACCATGGCATCTGCCTGCCTGCACCATGCCAGATTTTGGGAGAAAGAGGCTGAGCAAATAAAGCGAGTAATGTGAACAGGTGAAGAGCAAAAACAACGCTTGGTAAGCAAAAGCTTGCACTAAGCTTGTGAGACATAAAACCAGATTCAGTAGGAAGTTTTATTAATTAATTAAAACTCAACAAAAACTTTTGGCTGATTTTTCTGATTGCAAAGGTTAAAAGCTCAACAGCTCTGTCCTCTTTTCTCTCTTGGGACCACAGAAGAAGGCCTTTCACTGCCAACAAGTACAGGCCAGCCATGGGATGGGAGATAAAGAACCCACATCTGGAAACTGCTCTGCATCTCCGCTATGCCAAGATTCCCCAGGACCTGCAGGACACCATGAGCAGTCTGACTCCTGCAGAAATCTCAGCTCTGGCAACTTCAGTCCAAGTTACTGGCTGCACAGCAAACTGCTCCATAACACTCCCACCACCACAGGTTTCCAGGCTTCCTAAAGTACAGTTGTTGGCAGGAACTCACTCAGATCCAACCTCTGAGCCACCTGAACATAATGGCAGCTGGAAATCTCAGATTGTAGGCTTTCGGGTTTCACAGGCACTAGGACATCAATAACATACAAGGATATAAGTGAAACTTCAGAACCACTTCTTTAATTAGAAAGCTGTTGGACACAACGTGGTAACTAAATGTCAGAGAACGCCAGCTTAGAAACACACCACCTGATGAAGAATTAAATTATGCACAGGATAACACTAGCAAAGCAGGAGAGGAGAATTTATTTGTATAATACATGAAAACAATACTCAGATGTTTCAGGTCAACCCCGGTAAGAAATTTTGTTTCACATTATGAGTAACTTGGTTATTTCCAGCTCCTCCAGAAATTGAAGAGGTTTCCAGTGGTAGTATTTGTCATGTTTACTCCCACAATTCAACCCCAGATCTCCTTACCCAGCAGGCAGTGCTCTAGTGTTCCCTTTGGAAAAAGAAACAACACACTTGGCTTTAAAGGTGGGGAGATATCCCTTTCCCATTAATGCCACAACACAGTTCTCGCACCCAAGATTACAGCTGTAACTATAGGATCAATCTCTTATAGCAGTCTTGGGCCCTGCTTGCATTGACAAGTGTGACATGAAAAGCTGATTTGTAGAGCAAGACACTTGGTGCTAATTCAGCATTCACTCCACGTGCATTTTTAAAGGCCATACTTCAAACAAAATCTTAAATGGTCCAGTAGACTGAACACTTGCCCCATAGCCAAGACACACAAGACGTACAGCAGGACAGACATCATGCAGGATGTACATCCTGAGCTTCAGCTTTATTGCAGAGGAACTGCACTCATGGGCTGACACCACCATGCAATGTAAATTGAAGTGTGAAATGCAGGGAGGACTCAGAGTTTCATTCCAAGAGCATTCAACTGACCTGAGATAAGAATGACAGTGTAGGTGCACCCTTGCTCTCCCAACTGCTTCTCAGACCACCAGGATCCCCCAGCACTCCAGGAATATGCAGCACTGAATTAAGATCTACTCAGATAAGCTGACTTTAGTTGGACTGAGGGTTAATTCTTTTCAAGCTTCAGCATCTATCCTTTTGATACTGACTGCAACATCAAAGCCTTCACCTTCTATATGCAAAAGTAAGCAACAGTCACTAAGCTACACAATCCAACTTTAATTAAACAGACCAAGAAATCATCAACCTGTAGTCCTCTAATTCTCTTCTCTCTCCATTCCAACAGTGGTCAAATTTTAATTACATATGATGAAAAATCCAGGTTGGATAAGGAAAGTTTTCCCAATTTGTCTTTTCACTTGATGACAAAGTACTCCAAGCATCCTCAGAGACTAGTACCTCAAATGACTACCGACAAGATTAAGAATTGAATTATGTTCACTTTTTTTTAATTCTAATTATGAATCACAAGAATATTAACTGCTTGGTGTTGCAAGTGCCTGGAGCCAGGCTTCTATCTATGCAACAAAACTGTTTTCATACGCCAAGCCAAGATCACCCTAATTTATTGATTACATATTTTATACTGTCAGAAGCTACAAAACACAGAAATTAAGCCAAATTATCCGGCTTAATATAAAACAAATACAATAGATTTTAGAATGATACCAGAACTCTGACATTTACAACTATTTTCAATAACCAAAAACTCCATGAAATTACAAGTTCAGCAGTTAGTGCACATTTAAAAAAACCCACTCTCAACTTGATCTATGATCTACACTGGTGTTATACAGTTGGACTAAAAACCTTGAGGGTATGTTTTTGCTGATGGAGGGGTGCTCATTTTCTTTTCCTCTTCTCATTTCCAAATTTTTTAATGTAGTTTCCAACAAGAGAATTACCCCAACCCCACAAAAAACCCACCCATACATTTGCTTTTATATACAATTTTAACACTATTTTGAGACTTGGTATATATTTTAATACTGATAATCAGTATTTCTTAGGCTATTGCACTTTCTATGAAACATTAAGTCAAAGCTTTATTAATCTGTCTGAGACGTAAGGGGAAACTTGCTTTTCTTGGAAAGTGACAACACTGATAACCCACTGAAAGAAGAGAATAATTTTTCTAGGCTAATTATAAGATCCATTATGGAACAGATATCCTTCAATAATACTCTTTATTATGAGAATAAATACATAAAACAAATGCAATATATTAGCCACATTTCTTCATATACATTCAGAATAGAACAAGAAGCTAATAGGCATAATCAGCAGAACTAACAAATTTGAACAAACAAATTTTTAGTAAGCCAACAACACTAGAGGAAAGTTGGAATGTTTATGCACCTGTAGCAGACAAAGAGCATGTGATTTCAGTATTTCCTTTGTATTCATTTTAAGACAAACACATTGTAGTTGTAAGCACGAACTGCATGAACTGACGGAAGTGTTTAGCTCCGAGCGGTGGCTGTTTGAGGTTGTTCTGACTGCAACTGCTTCCCAAGGTATTCCCTGAAATACAACAAAAAGTGAGATTGAGAAATGTTCTCAAGAGCGGGGAGTGCAATAGTGGTGAGAATCCTGAAGTTAATAAAGAAGAAAAAGCTTTAAGTTCAGAATTAATCCTTCAGATAATGTCTACTGTCAATAGTCAATGGAATAACAATGAGGGCACCTGAGCTTTGGACAGACATCATCTGTCCTATGAAAAAAAAGTATAAATCAAACATCAACAGAGCTGTCTAGAAAAGGAAAGAGCCCAATGGGAGCATTTAGAAGCCCTGACAACTGACACAGAATACCCACAAAACAGATAAATTTTGCCCGTTGAATACGCAAAAACATCTAAAAGTATCCCTTTCCACAGCTCAGCTGCAGGAGCACAAGTAACACAAAGGACATACTGGCAATACAACCCATAGGCAAGCAAAACAGACACTGACTGCATAACTACATATTCAAGCTGAGAAAAAGAAAAGATAATCAATGCAGGCCCACTGTATACCAACATTAAAGAAGTGTTTTCCTCACCTGCACTTTGAAGTGCACTAAGCCACTTATTTTCTACCTCTTCCTTCAACACTGGAACATCTCCCAGATTACCAGCACTTGCCCTGAGCTATTTCCTAAATTCCATGGAAAAATACTGCACAGTTCTTCTGAATGTTACAATCCTTCGCTCTCTCGTGAAAGCAGATCTACACTTCACAAAAAAGAACCACAAAAAAGCTGAAAGCGGTCTTTAATAATAGTGCCTGGGTTGCTGCTTGTCACAGAAAATACAATAATTGCACCACGGTATCAAGTGAAAGAGAGGTTTCAGGATTCGTGAAACGTAGGCGTTCTTTTTCTACTGCTGATCATACACTTAGTACTGTGCTTTCTCACTACACAAATATTTCAACCTACACAGGTTAAGCACTAGAAGCATCTCAGAGGGATGATGTTCAAAAAGAAGTCTCAAAAAAACCCCACCTAACTCAAGAGTATATGCTTTTGCTTTATTAAAAAAATAAATTTAAAAGATCAAGTTTTTTGCACATTCAAAAACTAGTTTTCAGCTTAGTGCTCTGTTGAACAGTTGCTCCTTATGCATTGCAATTCCTATTGCGCAATGAAGTTTAGCACCTCAACTGCACCACCCAACACCACTTTTCTCAGTTTTAACATTAAGCATCCAGAAAAGCAAAAGTTCCTATAAGACATAAACTTCAACCACTAGCAAAGAACACATAATTTGTATGCTGAACCATATGTTATGATTTAGCACCTTCATTTACAGCTTCATCAGGTGGTGTTGTAAAATCACAGATTTTTAATGCCTGGGCACCACTTAATAGATACAACTCTTGCTCATAACAGGCAGGTTATCACTCTCAAAGTAGTGGCTCCTGCTGGCAAAAAAGGAAAGGAGCTGCACTGTTGTGGTTTTGCAGGACTCAAAACTGTGCCACCAAAACAAAATTTGACAGTCATCCAAAACCACGGCTATCAACTATGGAAGAGCTTCCACACTCACCAAACCTCTTTCTGCTCCATGTTTTTGGTTGTCTTTTTTTTTTTTTTTCCATTTGTATTATGCCTATATGCATATACTGACTCTTGTATTTATTCTCTGACATCCAGCCTTGAAAGCAACTGATACTTGCTGCATACATGGCTCTGCTTATCATATTACAAGCCCACAACATTATTTATCCTCAAAGCACAGATGAATCACATTGAATGTGAAATTCCCACACTATTACTTCGAAGCAGGAAAATCAATCAAGCTAATCCATAACACTACAACTATTGCAAAGCTTACCCTGTTTCAGATACCTGACCAAGGCTTTCTAAAAACCCCACCAGAGTGCAGTGCAGTCAGCAAAAATCTCCAAGGCAGCAGAACAGTAGCACATTTTGTAGGTACTTAGTGCCTTCACAGACATTCAACTTCACCAGCAGGTAGAACAGAATCTTCCCTACAAAACCTTTTGTAGGTCTCAGGTTTAAGTCCAGGGTCAAGGAAAAGCTCTCATTCCATTTCCCCATACAGAATGAGTACCTGCTAGAGTTACATCTCTACCTTGTCATGCTGCAAACCCAAGTGAAAATCACAGTGCTCCTACCCCATCACCTCTTTAGCCACCACCAAGGGTCACTGAAATGCAAAAACCTTGCATTACAAGCTGTTAGAAGGCTCACTTAATTTTCTGTTTGGTTATCACTCCCATTTGAGGGTCACAACCCAGGACAAGTTACTGCACTGTCTAGATTAGAGGAACATGGAATCATAGAATGGTTTGGGTTGGAAGGGACCTTAAAGATCATCTGGTTCCAAACCCTCTGTCATGGGGAGAGACACCTTCCACTAGACCAGGATGCTGAAAGCCCCCTCCAACTTGCCTTTGAATACTCCACAAGATGGGGCATTCACTCTTCCAGTGTCTCACCATCCTGATAAGAAATCATTTCTTTCTGATATCTAATCTAAATCAGCCCTGTTTTATTTTACAGCCATCATCCCTGTGCCTTGTAAGAAAGCCCTCTCTACCCTTCCTGAAGGCCTCCTTTAGGTCCTGTATACATGCTCTAACATCTCCCCAGAGCCTTCTCTTGTCCAGGCTTAACAACTCCAACTCAGAACTTTTTCTCACAGGGCAGGTGTCTCATGCCTCTAAATCATCTTCATAGCTCTCCTCTGGACCTGCTCCAAAATGTTAAGTAGGACCCTGTTCTCACTCTGCTAAAACACACATTAAAAGAATAAGAAGATTCAACAATATTTTATAAATACTGGTACTTCATCACATTAGGACGTTAAGAAGCACTGTAAGCTCCAAACTTCACTCATAAGCTGGACATAAGTGTCCATCCCCATGCTATTACAGATTAAGGGTCTAAGATTCTATCCTGCACTGATACTTAATTAAATCTTAAGAGAAAAACTGGGATTTTAAAATTGTTATTTACCTCACAAAATTAAAGTCACCCGTAAGAATGCAAGCATTCAACGCATTGCTCTATAAGAGCTTGATGAAAGGATGGATCTTGTCATAAGATAACAAATCAGTTAAAATATTCAAAGTAGCATCTGAGATTTGTGATGCACACTACAATGAAAGGTAACGAGGTAAGTATTAGACTTACTGGGGGTTTTTTATTGCAGACTATATATAAGCCCATGAATAAGACCACTGCAAGATACTTTGAACCATTTTCCTCATACTGTAACAGAAAGGCCTTTATAAAAAGGCCAGGTTTAGCCATCTTCTCCCTTCCTTCAACATAAAACCATCCTTATTAAAATCAGATGAAGCTAGTGCAAACAAGTTTGCATTTACAGATAACAGCATTCAAACACAAAATAATTGATTCAGTATAAATTTACAAGAACAAAAAAAATATTATCTCTGCACTGCAGAAAAGCTTCAAACATGCAACTGCAGTATATCACTTTTGAGACTAACTATAAAATTCTTCCTATTTCTCAATTAAAGCTCAGAGCAACAAGACTTGAAACACCACCATTTTCACTTCCCTGGTCACCCAAAAGTCTGATGGTGAAGTATAAGTAATTTCCATTTGCAAATTAATCTTTTCATTCTTACTAGAACAACCAAGTGAGATTCCTTTCACAGTAGAAATTTCCCCTTTTTCAGGCCTCTTTTTAAACATACATTTTCTGCTGTTTCCAACGAGCTTTTTCCAAGAAGAAAAGGAAGCTTAGAGGTGAATACATTAATTCATTTTATCTCAAATTCTTATTCTAATTTGTTTCTTCATTTTAATTTAATCAGTTTTTGTTCCTCTGAGAAGAGAAACAAAAGAGACACTGACACCTTGAAGCAGAGACATAATTAAATGTCATAATTGAAACAAATACTCAAAGCTTATTTAGGAAAAGGCACATGGAACAGATCCAACATGTAAGTCCCTAAATTCAGTCAATATGGAATAAGATAATTGCAAACTAGCACAAGACACTACCTACAAATTTAATACTCATATATACCACATACCACAAGATCATTGTCAACAACAATCTATAATAGAAGGGAAAGTTGTAATACACATACAACAGATCCCTAGAGGCCATGTGTTAAAAGAAACAAGCCTTGAAGTTTAACTATTTTCAGTGTTGAACTCCAAATTCCAGTGCAGTGAGATTTACCTGTCCTTCAAAGAATACTGAAAATTAACAGGCAAAGGAAGAAAAGTAGATAAAGCACAGAATAAAGGAAGAGTGAAATTTTCATACTTTCTCTTTTCTAACATTTAACTCTTGCATTCTGGTTATTAAAGAAGTAAGTTATCAAAAATATTTGGTAGTCTTGAATATCTGCAATTTCTAGCTTGGATTGGCAGATTGAGGTTCCCAAGAGACAGAATGCCTTTCTTTGACAAAAACCAAAACAAAAATACTGATTTTATTTTTCTCTATCTAAACATAAGAGCCCCATACTTTCGAAAATGAAATTGAAAAGCTAGTTCTAAAGCAATCCTTCAAAAAGTCTGGCACTTGACTCAACACACTCAAAAGACATTGCCAACATATGCAGTTTACAGACAAATCATAAAGATATGACAAATAGTTAAACAAGTTCACAGGGCAGGCAGCAAATAGAATAGTTTGAACAAATTGATCAGTTTTGCCAGTCTTATGTTGCACATCTGCTAGAGGTCTAGTAACCTGGAGAGAGGTTATTAGGCTAGAAAGAGATGGATCAATTCTACTCATTTATTGTGGCTTTACAAGTAGGTATCTGATTTACACCACTGATGAATTCCCAGCTCTAAGCAGGCCCTTGATACTAATCCTGAAAACACTGTCTTGTAAATGTTACACTCCACAGATTAACCATGCCTGGAACCTCTGAGCAGTACACATGAAGCGGCAACAGCAGGACCATCTGTCTAGTCTCCATCTAATCCAATGTGAGACAAAACTGGAGCACCCACCCTTTAACCCATTCCAGCTATGTAGGGCTGTCTTTCTCACCAAGGCACTCAGGGTATTCTGGTGAGTCAGGACTGTTTATTCATTCAACTCTCAAGTGAATTGCTTTGAGTTGCTTTCTACAAATAAGCTCCCTTGAACATGGTTACTGCAGTGCCACATCAAC
Organism: Pycnonotus jocosus; assembly: GCA_013400435.1. Classification (NCBI taxonomy): domain Eukaryota; kingdom Metazoa; phylum Chordata; class Aves; order Passeriformes; family Pycnonotidae; genus Pycnonotus; species Pycnonotus jocosus. Next base: position 55,215 of record VWYP01000397.1, read on the forward strand.
ACTGGTGGTGGCTGGGAGAAAGGCAAGGGGAGCTCTGCAGGGGCCACCACAGGTGCATTTGCCTCCCCACAGAGCCACAGTCACAGAAGCCAGGAAAGAAAATAAAGAAGACAGGCTCAAATCAAACCTGGAGCGATGTTAATATTTGGTTCCTGAAATGTAATATTAACATGTCTTACTGCCGGATCCAAAGTTATAACGCTGCATATTTTTATATATCTTTTCTATATATAACATATTAAAAAAAGAAGAAAAAATATAACATGCTCCTCAGTCTCACGTTCTATTAGAAAGAGAACAGTCATTAAAGTAGTAAAGTAACAAACAAAGAGACATCTTCCTAGAGAGCTGGGCTGGGAAGCCTGCCAATGCTGGAGTGCTACCACTGGAGAACTGCTGTTCTCTTTTGTAATTTGTTTACTGAACACAGTTTTCTTCTTTGACTCAGTGGATTTATGCAATATGAAATATTCCGATTTCAAAATGATATTAAAGAATATAAAATATGTGTCTATTACACCAATGCCTACCATGAGTAGTTTTGAAGGTAAGTCATCACATATCAACAACAAAAACAAAGAAACAGATGTATATAGCAGAAAAAATGTCACTTTGACTGAACAGTTTGGGCCTCCAGCACATCAAACTGAAGATTTTTATAAATTATCTTTTTCAGAGGAACCATGGTGATTTTCACCATGTATCTGCTTGACCTATAAATGCGGCTGTGGATCTGAAGAGAGAAAACATATCGCAAACATCTCTGCAATTCTCAATACTTAGTTTAACAGATACTACTTCATACGAACAACTAGAACAAAAGCCAACTGTTATGATAAACAAAATCTAGGACATTGTTTCCATATATTTATTCACAGTAAAGAGATGCTCAACATTCTCATATGCACATAAAAACTAAACAGTCTGAATAGTTGTACAGAAGGATTATGAACATTACATGAGAGGTGCTTTGTGTGCTCCAAACAGAGCCCTGTCTTCAGCTGTATGCAGTAACAGTAACAGACAATCTACAGATTATCTTGTGATTACTGAAAACATTACTCATAGCATGTCCTCAGGACATGAAATGCAGCATTAGCATGAGTCTTCAAACTGAGACACTACAAGAACCTCCTTTCCTCTCAGCAGTTTCCCTGGTTTTGTCCAATCTTTGAAAGTTATTCTAGACTTCCAGTTCACAAGTTCACATATAAGCTGTGAAGAAACAGCAGATCAATTAACTCTTATAACAAAGCTATTAGTTAAGCATTTGATTTTAAAAGAAAAACTGTGAAATCCAATTCAATATTGCCTTTCTATTAGGGAGACAAAGCATGAGCCCTTTTTCGCTTATAAGATGTGCTATGAGCTAACACGCAGAGCCATTCCGTGAATTTAAAAAACCCACTTGACTAAACCTTGCAATTTGGTTTGAAAACAACTTTATATTTAATCAGAAGATTTAGTTACCACAAAGAATTTTGTTGCTTACAACACTTAAGAGCTTTCTATATAAGAATGACCAACATCAATAGTGTTTAACTGAATTTTCCTATCAGGAAATCAAATTTTTAAAGAACACTAATCAGAAGTAAATTATCCAAAAGTTACTTCTTTGGTGACATGTTTTTCAGCATGTTTTTTCTTTGAAAAAAGAAAATGCAAACTGAGCAGAATGTCTGATATTTTCCATGATAACACGAGCTCTAAAAATATTAAAACGTGATTCTGCAAAGAGCGCAGATCTCATGACAGAAAACATGCACACAGCGTGAATCCCAGAGGGCATATGCCAAACAAAAAACACAGCCTCTACACCTACATGGAATGAAGTTTTACAAGAATACACATCTATGTGCAAATAAAAAGATGGAACAATTGACTAGATATCAAGTGTGCCAGTAATTAATTGGCTTTTTGCCTAACTTGTCTCAGTCTAGCTAGGAACCGTTCACTTATAAAAGATTCTTCTATCTTCTCAAATTTTTCATTTCATTAACTTCTGTTAACTACTGAAAGGGAATTGTAGTCATAATGAAGGCTAAGAACCAGGAGAAATAAATATAGTGGAAGTAATTATCCTGTAGGTATTGTTTCCTAGATTTAAGCCTACTAGTCTATTAAAGCATTCCACACCTTGGTGTTGGGATGGGGGAAAAAATAAGGGGTGAGGGTGGGTGCAAACTTCATGGCTGCCAGTTAACTACCACTACACACTGCACTTCTCATTCCCAAATGCAGGCATTGCACAGAAGCTATCTATAGAGTAACAGTTTCTAAATATAGCATATTGCAAATCCTAGGCAGTTTCAGGTTTTTTACTGTCTCCTTGCAGAATTCCTCATTTTAAATGATGGAGAGCAAGTAATTTTGTCTGGGCTGTGCATTTAGAAAATCATGTATGAATCTGTTGCATATTCAAAGCCTGTCCAATTTGTTGATTCATTCAGTATGCCCTTTATGAATTCCACTTCCATACCATACTTGATCATGCTTAAGTGATACATCCTAACTCCCACTGTTTAGCACCTGCCAGCATACTCATGCTCTTCATGCTGGTATCAAAGAGGAGGTCAGGAGCCCCACACCCAAGCAGGTGAATGTCTGAGAGGAGCCTGTGCTGGAGTAGGGTCTTGACGAGGAGAGAGAAGCCCATACCAGAGCAGGTTTCCTGGCTGGACTTGTGCCCCTGTGGAGGGACACATGCTGGAGTAGCCTGTCCTTGAAGGACTGCCCCCCACAGAAGAGTGACCCATGCTGCAGTAGTTTGGGGGAGCTGTTACCCATGGGATGGACTCATGTTGCAGAAGTTCACAGAGAACTATCTCCCATGGCAGGGACCCCATTATGGAGCAAGGGAAGTATTCCTCTCCGTAACCAGTGGGAGAAAACAATGTGTGATGAACTGGCCATTACCCCATTCCATCTCCCCGAAGCACTAGGGGAGGAGGTGGAGCTGGGAAGGTGGGAGGAGTGGAGACAAGGTGTTTTTAAGGCCTTATTTACTTCTCACTGTCTTGCTCTGGTTTTGTTAGTGATAAATTTAATTAATTATCTCTAATTCGAGCCTGTTTTGCCTGTGACAGTATTTGTGAGTGGTATCTCCCAGTCCTTATCTCAACTCGAGAATCCTTTATTGTATTTTCTCTCCTCCATCCAGCTATGGAGGGTAGCAATACAGCAGCTCTGGTGGGTGCATCCATGCAGGGTCAACCCACTACACAGGTTCTCACTATCAGCATGGGGTGCCATGACTAACACAATTCAAGTCAAATTGAAACTCAGGATTAATGCCCATGTATAGGCAGTAAGTGATGCTAAAAAGATAATTTTGCTCCTCACTTCAGCAAGTGCATGATCATTTAACATGCAAATGTAACTGGAATATTTCAACTGAACTTATCTCATCTGAAAAGCTGACAGCAGTTATTGCTTTTGCCAATAGAGCTTCACCATTTAAGAGAATGCCTGACAGTCTGATTTCCCCCCATTAATCCCCGACTTAAAAACCCCTAAGGGAAAGCCAGTTGAGCAGCCTGTAATGAACTACTCAAATTACTTAGGAGTTAATTGTCTCAAAGTTGAGCTAACAGTCGAATGATACAGCTGTGTTTTATGCAGAATGCTACTTCAGCCGCCCCATGGCACTCCCTCGATTCAAGTACCACAAGTTTTCCTGACTCTGCTGGCTCCAGGCACCAAGCCTCATTGTGACAAAACTTTATTTTCTAATCCTTCTCTCAGCTAGCCTTCAGGAAAAGCCTGACTACCTCTGTCACATGTGTCACAGATAGTAATGCTGAATCGTTCTGTGCCAGTAAAATGCAAGGGAAAAAACACAATTGCTTTGAGTGAAATAACTAATTCCAGAAAAAGTGGAAGCAAGAGGAGAAATGTTCATTGTTTCTCCACTCTGAAGAGCAAGGGAAGCAAAACCTTGAAGCTGCTGAATAATATATGACAATGCAAAGCTTAGTAAGTAGGCACTTAAACTGCAGCGTGCAGCAGTCAGGGGACCCAGCTTGTGTGGTGAGAAGAGACAGCAATGAAACAGAAGAACTCCCAACACTCATCAAAAGCCAAATCCACACAGAGACAGATCTAGCTTCCCACATACAATCAGTGTGACACTTCCTTTACTTAAGCTATAAGTCCATGCCAGGGGGAACACGACTTTGGCAAGTAAGAGCCAAGGACAATTGTGTCCCAGGGGCACGTTCCACTATGAATTAAACAAGAAAACATTCCCTACACAGATGACAATAAGAGTGTGGAAGTAGCAATAACTTACATAGAATCTTTTTACTAACACTTCTGAAGATCTGAAACTAGGTACTTTTGCCATCTCCCCATCAGTCTCAAGTCTAAAGGTTCACAAACTGTGAAAAGCAGGCACAGAAATGTTTATACCATTAAAAAACCAAAACAAATCTAGAAGACCAGATGTGATGTTTTCACAAGTAGTATTCTCTCACTGAAAGTGAGAAAAAGCCAGGCTTGGCATTCAGAAAAACTTTTACTACCAGTGAAGCTTGTGCTGGAGAAAGACCAGAGGTCTTCCTACCAGATTTTTAAGACGTCAGAGGACACATGAAATAAAACCTGTCTTTACTGCAGAAGGCAGTACCAGTAACTAAACTTTCCATGCTGTAATCTCTATCTAGTTGCAGCTGGTTTGTAATACTCAGCATGTGTCAAATGTATCGGAATAGCATAGTGAGAAAAGAAATGTATTAAACTGAGAAGCAAGGTGGAGCATAATACACAATCATGACCAAAAATTAGACTGAACATGACCATGTGTTTAGACTCTGTCTCCACACACTCAGAAATTCCACGTGATTTTTCAAAGTACTCCTTACAGGTGGAGAGTACTAAGCTGGATTTTTCATAGAAGGGTATTTAAATGTATGTTTCTCTTTTATAGAAGGTTCCCACAGCATGTGAGGGAGGGAGTAGGATAAAATGAATATAACATGCTTGAGAGTTAAAACCTTAAACCCCATATTCTTCAGAAGGAAAGGGAGAAAACTAGCTTTGTTTTACCTATGATACAGTCCAGAGAGAGACAATGGGAGCTTTTTGTCAACTTAGCTAGCCATCACAGCAAGGAGATGACTTGACCTGTCAGAAGGTGCTTGGTAGACCTTGTTCCCCTACCACTTTCACAATTCCAGCATCATCCCTACTCAGCCTTTTAAAAAGTTCACATCCTGTCATAGGTGAGAAAATTGACAGAAACTATAGATATGTCCAAGCACTAAGCTTTTCAGAAATAAAAGGTTGTTTAAATTCAAAATTAAATTAGTTTTTTGTATCCCAACACTTATGTTCCAATATACTCAGACATATTCCTTCCTTCATTTTATCTTCCTTCAAGGCAATGCCAGACTGAAAATATGAGCTCTGGTGCACTCATAATTAATAACCAGATTAAAAACTCCTAATTAGTAGATTAAAAACTCCTAATTTTTAACTCTCCATGCTTTATGCTTAGCATACCTAATTAGTTTGGCAACTTATACAAAGTTGCTCCATGAATGCTGAAATTTTTCAGAGCTTCAGCCCTACAATGCCTCCCTATAAAGGTCCTGAGTTCTGTTGAAAATGCAGCATCACCCACCAGCAAGTTCTGTGGCAGAACTTGCCAAGACTTCAGGGTTATTAAAGAACTACTCAGTGAGCCCACAAACTTCTGCTATTCCACAAGCAGTTCAAATAAATTCATAGAATCACTGCAGAATATCCTGAGTTGGAAAGGAACCACAGGAACCATTGAGTCCAGCTCCCGGCCCTGCACAGGGCCAGCCCAAGAATCACACCATGTGTCTGACAGCATTGTCCAAACATTCTTTGAACTCTGTCAGGCTGCTGCTGTGACCACTTCCCATGGGAGCTGCTCCAGTGTCCAATCACCCTCTGGGTGAAGAACCTAATACCCATTTTACCCAAGCTAAAATACATTGTTCAAGTGAATTACTTGCGTGACATTCAACCATGTAAAGTAGCTACTCAATTCAACTGCTTTCAAAATACACAGACAAACTAAGTTCTTACCATAAGCATCATATTAATCTGGTATTTAAAAATGCTGTTTTCAAACAAAAATGTTATTTCTCCCTTGAAAGAAATCCACCATCTCAAATCCTCTCTCCACAACAAAGATTTCTCATAGTTAGTAGTATGTTAAATAATCTTCACATACCAATTGTGAACCATCAGCTTCTGCACAGCCAGCAGTGCATTGTAACGAACTTGCTGGTCTTCGTGATGCATGTGGTTCATGACCAGCTGCTTACCACCAAGCTGTTCAATCACTCTGAAAAACAAGAGAGGACCAAGTTTTTTGACATTACTTTCAATTCTGGATAGCTATCCTATCCAACCATTTTCATGTTCAAGGCATTAAGAAGTTAAGTTTAAATTTAAATTTTAAAGTGTAAATGAATCCCTTTTCAGAAAGGGTTATTTATTTTACAAAGCTCTCTAAAAGGGTTCACAGGGTAGCAGAGGTAGTGCCTTCCACCCCATAAATGGATGACAACCAGGTCACTCAATTTTTTTGCAAGAATAAGACCTCAATCTCTTCTGGCACGCCGTCTAATACAGAAAAATGCTTATAATCACACCAGCATCTATTAAATCACCCACCTCATACACACAGTGCTTTTTGACATTCTAACTGTACTAGAGCCACAGCTACTCCTGAACAAGATGCAGAACTGGCTGTTAAGGTACCATTCCCAGAAAAAGGATATGCTTCTTTCACATAAAAGTTATGCATCTTTCACTACAAACTTCACCGCCATAGTCAGCCATAGCTTTTTAACAGCTGTACCAAATCCCCTGCGAAATACTGATGAAACTTTGTATTGCATGAACATATAATGAATATATAATGAATGAATATACATGAACATATAATTTCTAAATCAAAACAGTGGAAGACAACACACTTAAAACCTGTAAAAGTATCACCATCTAGATGACTTCACATGCAGCATTTCAGCCTGTCATAACAATAAGTTTGGAGGGAAATTGCAAGGAATATATAAGCTGATTTACTCACTGACTTTCGTATTTTTTTTTACATCAGTTCTCTCATAGGTCACTTAGTAGTTAAACATGCTACCCTGTGAAGACACTGTCATTTCCTTCAGGCTTAACCTGATGTTGTCCTGCCATTCTAAGCTTGCATTAGCTATCTGCATGTAGTACTGCTCTTTTCATGGCCAGATTAATGCATTTGCTGCTGCACAACACATTTTTGCAAACTACAGAACAGGTATGAAGACATAGCATGGAAATGAAAAAGAGAATTTTCAATTTCATAACTCAGTCAAAACCATCCTTAAGACTGCATATTATTCCCAATAATATTAAAATATTTATTGCATGAAGCAGGAATGGATTCAGAAAAATGCAGTTGTTTCAGGCTGGAAAATCCTTGCCAAGAATTCAAGAAGTTATTAGTAATGTAACAGATTCAAAAATACCTTTATGCCTGCCTTATGCTGCTTCACCTTTTATATGAGTTAAATATAAAACCACTGCACACAAAAGCAAGAGTATGAAACACAAATAATAATTCTTTTCTTTATTAAAAGATTGACTTAAACCACTGGATTTTTAGGAATTGAAAGGATGTGAAAAAGACATTAAACTTAAAAGCTTCCTTATGCTAGAAGAATTCAAGAACCAAAATGAAAGGTTAAAAGCCTATAATCACAAATGGTAATAGGCTCTTTCAGATGACAATACATCACTGAAATTATGGCTGAGAACATGAAGAGCTGAAGAACAGCATTATCATTCTTGCATAATGCTGCCTACAGGTAGAAATCACTTCCCAGCCACGGGTTTTCAACCCAAAGGTCTAAACAGTAAAGATGGTTTACAGTGAATAGTGTTCCTTCAAGCTCCAAATGTGTCCAAAACACCACATTTAGTTTCCCCTCTCCTCAACTGCTGCTTACTTTCCAGAAGTAACAGAGCCCAGTGGAAAAGTTATATGTGCACATCTTCTGCAGTAACTGCTCCCCATAACATCCCTGCAGTAAGCCAAAATAGTGGCATTTCAAAAAAGTTTCTGGATACTGAAGATTCAGGTTTTAACACAACCCATTTAGAGGGAAAAAGAAGACAAAGAAGATAAATACAAATGAATACAATTTAGACTGTTGTAGCAGAAAACAAATACAAAATCCACACTACTTATCTGAAAGCCAGGGTGAAGAAGGAATTGCAAGTTTTTTTCTGAATCCTGAGCTAAGGAAGAGAATGGCTCTAAGTGTCCATCTCCTTTACATGTAAAACACATAGTCCACATTCATACCATTCAAGAAATTCTAAGTGTTGATCATATGTAACAATAACCCTTGAGCCACATGGAAGCTGTGCTGGAGGCCTGCATTTACTTTTAGTGACAGGAAGCACCAGTGCTATACTTTATTGCTGCTGCTACACTCTCAGAAACTGCATCTTGGTGAGCCCCATGAAGAGCCCACAGTGCTACTGTCTCAACAATTTGGTCCATAATGTGAAATTTTAAAAGCAACTTAAGATCATTTAAATGTTGAAGAACAGCCATGTAAAAATGCAGTATTTCATTAACAAACATTTCTTTTGTCAGACAAAGGGAAAGGTTAGCCAGAACTGTAGCTCTAGGTCTCTGCTGTGCATAGCAGGTGAAGTCAAGTAGTTTTAGTATTCAATTCATCTCTGCAACCTTCAAAGGCTAAAGGATGATCCAGTTAAGCATTGACAATAAAGACTCAGCAGAAACAAAAGTATTTAAGACAGCTGAATTCTTCTACTCTTCTAAACCAAGGAACTGTATCCATTCTTAAAGTGAATCATGGAATGAGAGTGTGAAATACCAATCACACATGGGAGCAGTACAGAACTATGTATCAAAAAAACCATAAGAAATGGACTATTATATGCTAGAACAGACACCTTAATCCATAGGTATTTTAAGCTTTTAGTTAGTTCCAAAATTGCTGAAGTCATATTTGGTAAGAATAACTGGATTACAAATGAAATTCTTTAAAAGACAGAGATTGAGGGATTTCAGCTTGTTCAATGGAACAGAAAGCTAAATAAGTCAAGTCTGTAAACAGAAAGCAGCTAAAATATTAGAACTTGAGATAAAAATGTGGATTAGAACAGTATCTAGGATACTTTTTATTTGCTGATCACCACTGCTTCTGAAGGTTGGCACATTGCTGAATAGGTTTAACAGCCTGGGAGCTGAGTGGAGCTCTAGTCCTAACAGCTATATGTTTTCCCAACTACAGACAGAAGGATACTGGTCCTGTTTATCCACTCTTCTGATTTCATAGCTTTGGTCCAGCAACTGCATGGCCATACTAGCCCACACATTTAGGTAAATTCATGCAAGCTGTTTAAAGATTATGGCAAATGTAATAAAATTATTTCACACAAAGAACAACCAGTATCAGCCAGTCCTCCAGCTTTGCCACTTGCAGGTAGCATTATTAGTTTCCATCCCACTGATGGATATCTTGCCTCTCCTCCAAATACCATTTCAGTTCTTACAAGACTACAAGGGCTGTGAGTATTTCTGGAGTCAACAAATCTTCCTAGCATATATATGGCCCGAAGTTTCAGTCTGTTGTCCATGATTCTACTACTGTCAAGACAGCAGTCTGCACAAGAAATGTTCATGAAATTCCCAATGGGCTAGAAGGACATTCTCATCTTATCTATTGAGCTGGTTTTAGCTGAGGTAATTAATTTTCATCTTTGCACTAAAACCAGTGTTGATTTCATTATTGCTGAGCAGCATTTGCACTGCATCAAGGCTTTCTCTGCTCTTCACCACACCAGCAAGGGGGCTGGGGCTGCACAAGGACTTGAGACAGGACACTGCCATGGCAGCTAACCCCAAGTGACCAAAGGGATATCCTATACCACATGGCAACATGCTCAGCACATAAAACTGGGAGAAGGAGGCAGAAGGGGGGACCATTTAAAGTGCTGGTGTTTGTCTTCCCAAGTACCCATCATGCATGATGAAGACCTGGTTTTCCTAGGAGGCTGAACACCTGCCTGCCTGTGGGAAGCAATGAATTAATTCCCTGTTTTGCTTTACCTATTAAATTGTCTTTATCTCAACCCACAAATTTTCTCACTTTTACTTTTATTTCTCTCCCCCATCCTGCTGTGGGGAGAGAGCAAGTGGCTGTATGGACCCTGAGTTGCCAGCTGGGGTTAAACCATGACACCCTGCGCAGGAACCAAGTGTTCAGAACAGATGGATTCTTTGCTACAAAAATTAAGTCACATGTCCCTCTGTATGAGTGATGAGCCAGATTCCTGCAAAAATTCAAAGGCTTCTTCCTGCTTCAGTAGTCTCTACCTTAGAGGGGCAATTACTCAGTAAACATCTTTGCTCACAGATTTTTAAACCAGGAAAATATAGCAATGTCTGTGTGTATTTCAACAGGAATTTGGGTGTATAATGAAAGCTTTCTCCAAAATGTGTATTTATGTAGCTAAACATGCTTAAATGGAAGAGTGAAAACTGAATCTGTGCATTACTGAAATCATAACAGCAATTGTTTGGGGAAAGAAACTTCTCTGTAGTCTTAAGTCACAAAACAGTCTTTATTACTGTTGTTGGAACAGTCAATGTCTACCCAAAGTCCAATAATTACAGTCCAGTTAGTCATAACAGTGAGGAAAAATTATATGATGATTAAATTCTTGGTGGTTCTTCCAATTTCTCTGGTGCCTGGCTTTTGCTTTGCTTTAGTCTAAACACAGTATTCACTATTACTTTAAACACTGGTTCCCTTCACAGTTAAGAGACATTGAAACATTAAGTCAAAGATCCAGTTTGCAGTTTCTCATCTGATCTAATTTGTGTTTTCTTATCTTTCCAATGAATAAAACTTAAGCATAACCTGCAATCCTTTTGTAGCATATTTTAATATATATAAGCAGAAAATGCCACAGGCACAGTACACAGTCCAGCTACTCTAGGATAACAACATACTGTTATTTTCCTACCGTTTCCCACGGGGGTAGTGTCGGACATATTCTCCCACATCATGAGCAGCTACTGCCAGCACCTGTGGATCATCAGAAACCTCCAGGAGTTTTGTCAGGATTCTAGGAAAGAATTTTAAACAGTCAAGTCCCAAGTTTTGGGTTGGATTTTATTTTTTTTGTGTTGGTTTTCTTATGTGTTGAGGGCTTTTTAATCAGTGATAACTTAAAATAAAAAAGCCTATAACCATAAAAATGTTTCACAAGTCACCCAAACAGTAAAGCTAGAACTTTTTCCAAACATGTTATTATACTCAACAAAAGTGAGAACCTGCCCTGATTAACAGAATTATTTTAAAATATCCACTAGAGTCAGTTTAGTGAGGTACATACACAAAAAACCTATAACCAAGGATTAAAAAATCTATCCTTTTTTTATACTTTGGCTTCAAGACCAACAGTTCCGAGCTCTAGATAAGCTTCATTAAAAAGCAGTTCTGTCCTTATTCAAAGACTGAGATGAAAGCTACACTATGTCAAATTACTCCAGTGCCACAGGTGATTTTCTTAGCATGCATAGAATAACAGAGCTATAAGAAGCAGAAAACAGCTTCTAGACTCTTAATATTGTCTGCATTTTTTAATTAAGAAGTTAAACCACCTTTAGTGGAAAACAGCTAGAAGTAACCCTGTTCTCTAGCCAGTAATAAGGGGGGGAAATGACACAGATTATGAAGGTTAGGCACAGCTGAAAAGGTTAAACACACAGATCACTGGAAAATTAGAGTAGTCTATGCTTAGTGAGATGACAAATGTGTTCTAATCAGAGAAAGTTAGAAACAAGCTGAAATAGGTAGTTTAAAAATTCAACTGGAATTAAAAAAAGGAACATTCTGGTAAAATTAAATTACCACAGCCACTGCCTCCCTAGAGGCCAGAAAGTGACAGAAAAAAGCACTTCTCAAATGAAAAGAACTCCTACTTTTGACAAGAAGAGGAAGCAGAAACTGAACCATAACACTAAGCAGAAGACACCAAAGATCCATATAATGATGTTGAACAAAATACAAGTCCAACATCAAAGTAGGCAGCAATGGCAGAAGGCATGAAAACAATTATGTTTAACAATAGTTGTAAGAGTATTAGATTTAGAAAACTAATAAGCAGGCAGATAAGGAAAAATGAAATTATATAGCTCAAAGCAAGTAAGGATTGTCTGTCAAATGCCTTACAAGGCAAAAAATGAAGTTCTGGGGCACAAGAATCTCCCCATTATGTTGTGCCGGAGGTGGGTAGTTTTTTTGTGGAATGGTTTGTTTGGTTTGGTATTGTGGCATTGAGTTTTTAGGTTTTTTTTTTTTAAGAGTTGGGGGTGTGTTAAAGGAACTACTGAAGATCACTCTCTTTGTAGCAGCACAAACACAAGAAATTAAGTCCCAGAACCAGGAGAAGTAAATACAGCAAAATATTGTAATCACAACAGGAAATACTAAGCCTCAACATCAACTTCATGCCACAGTTGTCAGCATCTAAAATTTTAAAGTCTATAATCCTACATATTCAGCAATATGCACCCAGGGAAGAATTTATCAGACAGTTTTGGTGAGGTGTTAAGCCAGTCAAAATGCACATAAAGCTCAGGGTCACCTTGCTCTTGCCATGTCTTTTAACATCTCACATGCTCCATTTGACCTCCTGATTTCTGTTAGATCAGGCACTTATTAGCAAGCCGTGAACTGAAAGAACACCATGTGTTATCAGTTGATGACAATGAATGTGGAATAACTAAGAGACAGGCATCATTTCAGGACATAGTTTCATATGCCAGCCAGCCAGTCCTTGACTGCAAATAAATATGAGTTCAGGTTCACTTCACCCAACAATCTACATACTCCAAACACAGTCCCAACACAAAATAGACGCTTTTCAACATAATGCTTTGAGTCAAACTTTTCATGGAACAGTACCACAACTTTCAACTTCCAAATATCCAAGACAGGTGTTCATTACTCAGATCAACATCACCACACAATACAAAACTAAGATTAAGACACAGTAAAAACACTTTAAATCAAGTCAAACCTGCATTCAAGTTAAGCTAAAGATATTCCCTCTATCATAAATACATTTTGACCAGTAAAAGCAAATAAACAGTATGGTTTTGAACAGAACAAACTATGCATTCTAAAAGAAGCAGGATGATTTGTCTCGCTTTCATTCTCGACACTAGTTTGTGTTAAAATGTAAAACCTGTATTAGATTCAGGTTCATTTAAACACAAAATATTAAAGGATCACATGATTCAAGACTTGGAAACTTACTTAAGTAGTTCATAATTCTTCTCATTTAGTCTTACAGCATTCTCCCGCCAAAATTTCTCAGATTTGTGCACAGGACTCCACTCCAGTCTTCCTGACTTCAGCTCAGAGCTGTATTCATCAAAGGAGCTGCAACATAAGACTTAAATGAGATATTGGCCAAGCTTCTATGAACACTTTGAACCACATGACCAAGCCTGTCCCTAACAAAGCTTGAACTCAAATTGCTATGACATTTGGAAGACAGTGCTCTGCAGAGTATGAGAACTGTTCCCTGTCTCACAATTTTTTAAGTAAGAAAATGCATGACAGGCAAGAAGAAAAAATTGTTTTCAAACACAACCCTCTATCCGCCCCAAAACACTATTCCCAGGAAATAAATAAAAAATAAAGAAAGGAACAATCCAAGTCACACAAATGCAACATTTTGGAATTTCTCTGTTTTGCTGAGTTTTTCGGTTTTAACTTCCTCAATCAAAAATTTCAGTCTTTACCTGCCATCCACTTAACCTTTGACATTACCCACAACATGCACTTCAATTTAGGCACAAGACCAAGAACTAGGTAAACAGTAGCAAAAACTTGAGTTAATCTGGACAATAGAGCTTATTCTAATCAGGTAGACTTCAGTTTTGACTGGAAATCCTTTACGATCGCTTTTGAGTCCTTTAACAATTTCTCAGTTACAAATTTCACAGATTTATTTTCTATTCAGCCTCTAAATACTGACACACAATAGGAAACTAACAACCAGCACATCTCTGTATGCTCTTACTAAATAGCATTTATAATGTAGATATATAAATAGCATAATTCTGTAGTTATTTTAGCCTTACAAAAGAAAAAGGTTCTACCAACATTCACATAACTGCATTTTTTAAAGTGCACACTGCAAAGCATACCTAAGGTCCTGCACGCTCTCACCAAGCTTGTCCAGTAGAAATTTGATATCTTCACTGATGTCTTCATCATCATATTTCTGCTGATCCAAATTCTCTAGCTGCTTTAAAACCTTACACTGAATCATGGCAAGAGCATATTCCTGGCGAGTTTCTCTCTCAGTAGATTTCTCTAACAAATTCTAGGGAAGTAAAGATGTATTTATTTTCTTTAAAAACAGACTACTTTGAAACAAAGAAGTATTTTAAAGACACTCTTACTGGAACTTTTTAATTTAGTAAGTGACAAAATTGATCACATCCTGAAATGATCTCTTTCTTCAACAATAGAAAGTACTAATTCACCTGTTTTGAATATTTTCCACATGTAACTGAGGTGACTACAAAGACTATTCAAAGAAAAAGGGCAGGCTTATATCCCAAATAACAGAACCTCCACCATAAGCAACCACTTTTATCTTGGATTATCATTTTAGCTTTCTGTGCAGCAACAGCATAAAGCAGAGAGACTTTAAAAAAATAACCTGAAGTCTTATTTCCAATTCAAAATTACCATCTGGATTAGATCAGCTCTTTTCAAGTTTGGGAATATTCCAACTAGACATTTTTATTTAAACAGAAGCTTGTTGGTAAGATTGGAATTATAAGCACAGAATGCAGTAGTCATGTTCCAATACTATTTATTCCTTACATTTCTACTCAATTTAATCAGCTTTCAATTACATTTTTCAAACAGAGCTGGCCACCTGCACTTTTTGATAAAGCTGAAAACATGAATTTCATATAAAAGACAAAGTCCTTAATAAACTGAACATGTGTTCATATAAATAAGACTTAACATCTGCCAGAAATAAGCAGTGAAACTATGAAGAAGGAATTTGACTGCATCACTCTTGTCACAGAACTATTACGCTTGAGGTTTCTTAGATATCATTCTATTAGTTACTGAGGCAGAACACTGCAAGTCAATTCTAAAACTTACAAACTAAAAATAAGTAATATTACTGCTTTTAATGGCCATATACAATTAGCTTGAATGTGGAAAAAAAGAGCCACCCGTTTCTACTTCAGTAAGAGAATTAAAAGGTAATTCACAGAAAGTAATGCTAATCTACTTAGAGTTAAAACAGCTAATGAGATCAAATGAAAAAATAATGAATCTTAAAGACGACAATTCAACAGGTTCAAGGAGCAGATGGATAAAGGTTCCAAAGAACTCTTAGTTCATAGCAAGCAGATGTGGAAGATATTCCAAATATTATTACCTATCTCATACTATAGTGAGATAATGAAACTTTTCATAGTGAAGTTGACAGGATATGTTAAAGTACAAACACAAACATATGACTATATAGAATAGATCAGTAAACTACTCAGTAATAAAAACCAAAATCTTAAGGTATAAGACTAGTTCTAGGCAGGAAACAGACACAGAAGGGAAGAAAAGTGTGAAAAATGAGGGGATAAAATAATAGGTAGAGAAAAGAGTAGATTCAAAGAGAGAGGAGTACCCAATACTTGTTGCTTTATAGAAAAAATTATTACAGTTGCAGTTGTATACTTCAGACAATTAACTTGACATAAAAGTGAAATATATCAAATTAGGAGAAATCAAGCAGTAGAGAGGACATCCAGGTTGCCAAGACCCATGGAGCACCTCCAGTAATCCACAGACTGATTTGGAGAATCACCAAGCCTAGTCTGTTATTCAATTCCCTTCCTCCCCATAAACTGATACTATGGCATCTCATACAGGAAAAGGACTACTTTGCTTCTGCTACCTATATTAATTTTCCTCCAGAACTCACAGCTCTGATGTCTAATTTCTAATCTATTATGTTCCTGGCTGCCAGTTAACAACTCATCTTCACGCCAACACAAGTCCTTAATGTTGGAGAAAGGAAACAGCTAAGTTACACTCCCCCAAGATGTTACAGAAACAACTTACTCTTTCTTAGCCTTTATTTTAAAAAGTTAGCTTCATTTTTGTCTCCTCTTCCAAAACACAGTAAATCTAAGAACTAGCAATTATTTCTCCTGCTTTTTATGACCTCAGAATAAGAAGAAACTGGATATTAACTGCTGAGCTTCTCATCTTTTTCTTCTTTAAGTTTTTTTCTAGTTTGTCTTGCTATATGTCCCTGCTTAATCCTAACATTAAGATCTTTAAGAACCCTACAACATCTACAGAGTAAGAATAGTAAGAATAGTAAGAATAGTAAGAATAGCTCCTACTGAACACTTCATACCACTGCTCTTCTTCAACAAGACAAACAGCAGATTCTCATGACCTGCCTTATCCAGAACTCTTTCAGTGGCAGATAGAGACAGAGTAAGCACCTTCACACAGCTTATCACTGCTAATCAGCAAGTCACTAAGCAGCAATTTCCCCCTCCCCATTCTAACATGCTTGCAACACTTACTATTGGAACACAATCCACATCCAGGAAAACAAACAGCTTCCAAGACCTACATTTCCTACTCAGGATACCAAGTGCTGCTTGAAAACAGCACTACAAGTTGTTTCCTGTATTACTCACAAGACACTTGGCAAGCATGCACATAAAACTAGTAGCATCCATGAACACAAAATGGCACTCTCACAGTGAAAACATTAAGCCTAGGCACTCAGTTCTTCCTGACAATCTTAAATAGGACCAGGAGTTTTCAGGTAATGCAGACATAGTAAATCAGCTAATCACTCTTACACAAGTATTCTCATCTGCCTTTACAGAGCCACAAAGAAAAGATTTTTGGACTCATAAATAAAAATTATTTCTCATTTGAGTCAACACACGTATTCAAAATAATACTTAGTTAATTAAAGCTTCATAAGGTAAAATTTATGAGCTATTAGTAACTCCAGGGTTTTACAGTAGTACCAGTAGGAAAAAGAATCTTGAATTTAAAAAGAGAAATCGCTACTGCCTGTGTTAACATTGTTTTTCTTTAGTCAATCTTATTTTAGGAAGGCATTGAATAGCAGATATCTATTACTAGTAATAGCCTGTATATCACCTATAGCAAAACCTCAAGTTTACAAAAAGAAAAGCCCGGAGAACAAAGCTTTCAATCAGCTTATTGATATGTTCCAGCAGAAATAGCTGTGCATCAGCGACCCTTGAGACCTATTTGAGATCCGCAGTCAGCAGACACTTACCCGAAATGCTGCAAGGATGATTCTGGTTACTTTCTCTTTGACAGATTCCTGAAGAATATCCGACAGCACAGGGACGATATTGTACCGACGAAGATATTCACACATTTGAGGGCTGAATGCCAGCAGCCACACACAGAAAATCATCTGATACTGGAGCTGAAAACCGCATTTGTTGCTCAAAACACCCATGATGCTAAAAAATTGACATAGGACACGTTTTATTTTAAATAATGACTACAGAGGTTGCATTGTTCCAATCTGAAATGTTAAAAGAAATGGTAACAAGAACTTATTGGAAAGAGTTGCTGAGGATGAACATACAACACACACTTCACAGTAACCTGAATCATTATATATCATTGTATAAGCAGTTTGTTCAGAAAGCCATTTTTAAAGAGATGGTTATTTTCTTATTAGCCTTAGAGCCATAAAGCAGCTCTTCCCATGTGAACTGTGTCGTGGTTTGAGCCAATGAAAGAGTTAGCTTTTTGATTGGCATGTCATTTGGCCACTTGGGAAAAGAGGAGGTTCGACTTTGGAGAGCATTTCTTGGTGGTTTTTTTCGAGTCTGTCTCTTTTTTGACTTCCGGCTGGAGAAGGTAACGGGGCTCTAGGGCTGGCCAGGCCTCGCTGCTCCCCCCCNCTGAGGATGAACATACAACACACACTTCACAGTAACCTGAATCATTATATATCATTGTATAAGCAGTTTGTTCAGAAAGCCATTTTTAAAGAGATGGTTATTTTCTTATTAGCCTTAGAGCCATAAAGCAGCTCTTCCCATGTGAACTGATGTGGTACTGTATCCATCTTCTGGTTCACAAGACAGTTTTTCTACAAGTATGTTTAAAGCATTATTTGTCATTCTGGAAGAAACTGAGAAATCTCAGCTACTCTTTCAGACTTAAGAAGAAATAAACAGAACAAAATCTCCACAAACTGAACTTCATTCCTTAATTGTACTTGTTCACAACTGTGTCTGAAATGAGCTGAAGTATTCATTATTTAACAGCAAGTTCTCAGAAAATGGCTCATTGATACAAATATACAAAGTACTTCTAAAAAAAAAAAATCACCAGATCTTCAAGAAGACATCATGCAGAAGGTTTGCTCAACTGAACTTTTGAAAATTTAATAAGCAATTCACAGGTTAATTTTGAAATAGCTAAGTCAATTTAAAATTTAAAAAAGAATCTACATCCAAAATCATTCTTATCAATTTTAAGACCAATTCAAACATGGTGAAACACAGTCTTATTGTAATGCTTTAATACTTGATTAAAAAGTTTCCTTGGTTTCAGCAGTGTCATCTTGACACACAGGAGCATCACTTAAAATTTTACTTCACTAAGAATTTTGACTTTTCTCCATTTCAGTGTCAAGGGGTACTTTTCAATAAAGTGCAAATTAGGTATGAACCATCCCCAGTAGAGGCAGAAAAATTATTTATTTACAGGCAAGCATTTTTCAAATAAGATTCGTGCTGAAATCCTAGCCTAATGCAAAGCTATTTATTAGGAGAATTGGATAAAAGAATGACCTACTTGAAGCTATATGTGGAAAAAAAAAAGTCTTAGCTCTAGAAAATATTTCTCTTTTCACTAATACTTTCAGACAGAACAATTCCAAACTCAAAGACTAGGATGATTAGCAGAAACTCATTTCATTAGTCCTTGTTCTATTAAAAAATAAACAGAACACCTTCAGCTGAAGACAAATGGTTATATTCCTGTTCAGATATATACTTAAGCAGTTCTCCTTGAACAGGAAAGTTGCATTAAAGCCTCAACAGTGCAAGTTTCATTTGTCTATTTGATGGGGTAATGTTTGAAAACAAATCTCTTTTGTATGCAAACAGAACTGTTGTCTATTACAAGAGAGTCCTATTCCAAAAAAAGGTCACTGGGGAATGTACTACTGTAAGTGCATGTATATCCATATAAATTGAAATAGGTGCTCACCAATTCACTCCATCTGCTTCTACCCATGCAAAGCGGTATTCATTGACCCTGAGCATCAGCTGCAGACATCCAGCAACACACTGTACATACTGGGAACTCTGGGTGAAAAGAACAACACACCATTTCTTATCAGAAGAGTCAGGCAGTAAGTGCTGAAGTACAGTTTCCCTAATTAGGCTTTACTGGCATAGAAAGGAGAGAGTTCTGAATATTAAAGAAGTGTTATGCAAGTGATACCACTTTACATTCTCAGAACATTTGAACATGCCTTCCTTCAGTATCTATGAATGAGAGTTGTCTTCTGTTTGAATAAATTTGCCAGAGCATGTTTTTCTCTCTTCTTCCTCAATTGTCAGCACTACCTTGACTAATACATACATTAATCAGATATGCTGCTGATAAAATTTTCCTTGCTTTCTTCCTCCCTATAAGCCTTTTGCTTGAAAGTCTCATGGTAGCTCACTCACATAATACAAGATCAAACCTCTCAAACATTTAACGAAGTAAAGAAGTTAGGCAATCCCCTATGAAAAGAAAGGAGGCAATAAACAGAATTGAAAATAAAGAGTAACTCATTCTGTGTCTCTCATGAGAGCTTAAGTCCTTTATATAAAAACTAAGTCTGTGCATCTGGGCTCAAATCATCTAGAACATCAACTGCCCTGTGAAAATATTCGCTTTCACACCCCAAGCAAATAAAACAGCTATAAACACACGGACAGTTCTCCCACTCCAAATAATGCATTAATTTATCTGCATCACCAACCAATTGAACTTGAAGTTTTCTTTTTAAAGAGTCTGTCATAAAAGCATTGTCTTCCAAGACCATTATAACTGAAATTTTGTAATAGATTCCAGCTCTCATTTCCTGTATAAAATGCTACAACTGCATCTCTAATTTATTCGGAAATTAGCCAGGACCTGCTTGAAAATCCTGCATAAGCTAGATCTGAAATCTGAACACTAACGAAGTTAAGACAGCATTACCCACTTTAATTAACCTAAAGCATATTTGCACTCTGCTGCTCTGGGACCCTGGCACGGCACAGTACACCCATGCAATGCCTCAGTGCAATGAATACCAATTTCTGAGCAAGTCAGAGGAGCTCATGGCTCCATAGTAAGTGGTGTTCTGCGCTGTAGAAGTATTTATCTTTTATGGCTGTATGACACAGGGCTGTCAGTCTAACAGAACCTAACACTATGAACACAGATCTGCACATGCAGTACTGAAATACTTCCACTTACATGCTCAGGCCATTGTTTTACATCCTACCCATACTCATGCACAACAGTCTTGCATCTTTTCTACTTTAAACCTGGGAGTAATTTAAGGGGGTAATTTAAGAGGTTTCTTCTCTACAGGAAGCTAACACTTTAAAGCCATGACTACACTTTGAAGAACAAGTCCCAGGTTAAGTTTTCTGAGAAACTGTGACCGCTTTCAGGCTGCAAAAGGAACAAAACACCAAAGTGAACTCTACTCCACTCAAGAACTATGATAAACTGCTTCATCATGCCACAGCACCACAGAAAATGCAGTTAAGATGATCATTTTGCATTTGTTATACTGCCACAGTTCATCTCCAAGCTCAGATGCTATTATAGCTACATGAAATTCAGTATTTAAAAAAATATTGATGCAAAAAGGACCATCTATTTTCCTCTGAATTCAAGCTATTCAAATATGAAAAGCTTACAGCTTTGAAAGCACTCTTGTAATTTCATGCTACAGTGGTTTAGGAGCAATATCAGCTTTAATATCTGATGTGCCCTTTTCTAAGCTCTGCACAGCACAACAGTCAAAAGCTTCTCAGTTTCAGGCTTCTTCCACAAGTCCAACACCTCAGTGGTAAACAGACAGTACGGAATCACAGAATCATTTCGGTTGGAAAAGACCTCTAAGATCACCAAGTGAGGGACTTAAAATTGTTTGAATATTAAATTAATTTTTTATAGTTTTTTCAAGTTTTAAAAAGGAGAATCCTAGATACATCCACAGCTTTAACAAGACAAACTAACTTGTAAAAGATACACTTCCATTGCCAATATTCTATGTGAAATCAGTGTTTAAAAATACTTTTGTTTCTTGGCGCCATCACCTGGCACTCTGTTGTACAGTTCTGATTCCAAGTACTTCTTATCACTGGCACCAGAAGAGATCTGCACCTTAATCCAAGGAGTGAACATCACCTGCCCAAAATAGCAGATTGACAGATTTCAAAGATATACTCACATCACTCGTGGAGACTGCTCCTGTATCTACAGAACCCCCTGTACCACGTAGTTTCTAGGAAAAGAAAACATGGAAGTTTAAAATCAGAGTTGTTCTTCATCTTAAGGAACAGTTGTTACCAAGTTTCTTTCAGTTCTCCAATCTTTCTAGTCATAAAAAAAATGAGAATCTATTAGATATTTTTCCTGCTTCATACATTACCAAAATATATTGTATTTATTTCCCACACACACTTAATAACTAGTAGAATGTGTTTGGAGCTGATCTGGTACATCAACATTTTAAATTATTGAAGTGTGGATTTGTTCAAGACATTTATTTATCTTAGAATTTGCAAACTGTACTCTTGCATCTTTCTGAAGGCAATTCCAACTTTAAGACTCTCCTTCCAGAGGAAAAAAATAAAATTCCTTTTTAATAAGCCTAATTTAGAAAAGTATAAAAATATACCATTAATAAATCTATTGAGTGTTTCTCAGCTCTCCAGAATCCACTTCTACTACAACACAAGAGAATGAGTGACAAATCACTGTGCTTTGAAGTGAAAATGTCCAGAAATGAATACAAAGGAGAATGATTCATCTTTGAAGGACAAGCCAGAAGTAAGTGGTTCAAACTGAGCTAATACCATTAAAACACTGTCCAAATAAGTCAGAATTTATTCAGTGTCAAGACACAGGACTAAAAGTAAAGGCTTTGCACTATAGTAAACTGGAAAAAGATTTTGATATTCGGTTTCTGCTGCCATGTGACCTTTCTTCCCAGCAAAAAGCTCTCATAACCAAAACAGTAGAGGCAAGACAAAAAATCCCTCATCTCATATTTTCTCCGTGTCCAAAAAGAAAAGAAGTGTTAACCAACAGAAAAGGCAAAAAGCTTTATCATTAATTTACATTTCAAGGACTGGACTAAAACACTTAAAATACTAAGTTAAAAACTAAGTGTTTGAATAAAGAACATTTAGCTTTAAAATTGACAAAGTAAAATTTCATTCAAAAAACCCACAAAAATATACCTCTTTTTTCAAGAATATGAATGTATACATGTGCAAACAAGTTTCCAAAGTTGCTGCAAAGTTTAAAGAAAAGCAGCTTTTTACCTGTGAACTAAGCTGAGTTTTAATCCAGTTGAAATAGTAATTCAAGTCACTGCCTTCCATGAGCTCCCTCCCCCAAGCAGCCAGTTTGGCAATAATTCTTGCTGCCTGAAAAAGAATGTAATAAACCAATTTTTCAAACACAGCAATTTCAAAATTCAGTGAGAAGTTCTGTAAACTCTGGAAACCAACATTAGATAAAAGATAGTTCCTTACAGAAATCTATCCATTTTCTGTGTAGGGGAGTTTTCATGCCTGATAGTCAGTTACCTGTAACTGTTGAAGTTCACAAAGGACCAATAAAGAACTCACAAGGATATGGAGGGAAGCTGTTGATGGGCTACTGCTGTAGGACACCAGTACAGTCAGAAATCAATCAAAAGCAAGACACGATGGCCTAACACATGCAAGCTTGATTTAAGCAACTATGGCATATGCCATACAAATGGTAACATAGTATTGAAGGGTTTTTACACTTAAACTGAACCAAGTCATCTTCAAGAAGGGAGAAGTTTCAAGCCCAGAAAAAGAAGAGCAGAAAAGTAAAATGGAAGGTACAATTTAAGAATAAAGTTGGGGAGTAAAAATGTGGCCAGGTTAAGAGTTTTCATGACGCCTATGACTTTAAGAATACTTAAACAAGAATATGTTTCTACATCAGCCTTTCCAAACTATATTTGAAGTAAACCTACATTGCAGCCTGCAGTTGATTTCCAAAAGCATTTGAGCCAGCTTACATACAAGGAGGCAGTGTAACCAAGAAATTACTGAAGCAAGGGTTCATTTGCATGCACACAGTTCTGTGATGCAGAGAGGACTCTATTCCAGCCACCCTTCCACCTTACTGCGTTCACATGTGCAGCACCACCACCACCACTGATTTCCAGAGGGATTACAAGTGCAAGTCTAGAACAATCGCTACACTAAAATGTGTCAAATCCCCTTCTGGATGTCATCCTATAAAATCTCTCCAGCTTTAAAATACAAGGTATTACATCTCTAGTCAACCACTCTTCTGAGTTAAAACTGCTACCTGCCCTGTGAATAAGAGACCAGAATTTGAGCCTACACAGAGGATGAGTATTTTTACTTGCCTCAGCAGATGTAATGTGGCATCAAAAATCTCCCAGCGTGCATAGCAAGGAGAAAAATAAAATAAACCCAACAAAAATAACACAATCCTAAAACCTGGGTTTGAAAACATTCATGTGCTTTAAAAAAACATGCACTGTACTAAAAGGTATAATAAGGCAGTAAACTTAGTGGATCCACTTTAAGTGGATTCACTTCGTGTAAAATTCTGTGTATTGTTAAATTATTTGTATATTTTTGTAGTACCTAAAGAAAACAATATCTGAATAACACAAATTTGAGAAGAGGAATGCTGACCATCAAAATTTCTATACCATATGTTTAAAAACCACCATTCCAGAGAGATGAAATAGTTTAAAAATTATGCTTTACCTGCATATTTGGGCAGTCAGCATTGTCTGACTGCTCAAACTGCAGTTCTGCAAGATGCATCTTCTGTAGCACTGCCACCAAAAAAAACCCAAAAAACAAACAGCATTGGCAAAAAAAAAAACCCCAGCCACCTCCTCCCTCAGCTACACTAAGAAAACTGATTCACATCCATGCAGTCAACCAGTTAGATTAAATAAATAAATCAAGCCTGACATTTTTCTTGAGAACATGCCAGCTCACTGTTCAAGTTGCAGTACAGCTCCAAATACAGTTGCACTGGCCACAACCCAGGGCAAACAGCACGGTTTGCTCAGTGTCCTGGAATCCTTGCACCAGTTTTGCCCCCACAGTCTAATGCAGGCCAGGTAGTGGGTTTCTAGTTTGAGCCCCTGATTTGACTCTTCCATATCATTCCAGCACAAATATATGCAGTGTAGAACAATTCATAGCTGTGCAGTTTTCTCTTCCTCAAGCCATAACATAAGTTTCACTGTTGGAAACTGTAGTCTCTTCTAGGAATTTACAACAATACAAACATATTTTTGTCCCGCAAGAAAAAAAACCTGCTGAGATGAAACGGCCAGTTCTCATCACTGACAATAGAAGAATATCAAAGATTCCAGAAAAGTTACTCCATATACAGGAGCAGCAAACAGTACTCAAAGTATAGCAGAAACCATAGACTGCACATGACTGTACTGGGTTTGGCTGAGATGGACTTGATTTTCTTCACAGCAGTCCATATGATGCTGTGGTTTAGACTGGTGTCCAAAACAGTGCTGGTAACATATCCATGTTTTAGCTGCTCATGAGCAGCACTTGAACAACATCAAGCACTTCTGTTTCTCACTCTACACTTCCAGTGAGTCAGCTAAACCGAGCATATGAGAAAATAAGGTTCATTGAGGTAAAGATATTTCCTTTGCACAAGATGAGAACTTAAATTCTAATATTTGTACAGCATTGACTGGCAGTTCTGATAAAAGATTTTCTGGTATGTTTTACTGTACTTATTGTTCTAAAATCCTTGCTTCTCTGAATTTTTAAAACCTGCCCTAATCTCCCAGAAATAAACCAAGGCAAATTAACAATGTAACTTTGCTTTTTAAAATATAGTTAGGTGAAGTTTGTATAAAGAATGATTTGTCTAGACTGCAAGAAGAAAACTTTCCAATCCAGGCAGAAGTTTAGTTTCAAATTCTGAAGAATTTAGTTTCAAATTTTCCTGAAGAAAAATAGAACTAGCATTTTCCTGTACCATCTTAAGAGACAGGTTCATTTAAAACTTACCATATGCACAGTGAAGAGATCTTGTCGATTCAACATTGGCAGAAAATAGGACCATGCAGTGTTTTTACCACGTTTTGCATAATCAAAGAAGATGCAAACACGCTGATGATTTTCCTGTAGAAATTGAGAGAGAGGAGAAGATGACAGACTTGTAAAAGCACTTGACATAAAGCAGCTATTTGCTCCTTGGTATGTTGGCATAGATTATCAGAGTGTATCCTGGCTTGTAAGAGCCCACGGGAATTTTTCAGTTAGACTCAGAAATTACTTGTGGATACAGTAATTTCAGCACCCCAACAGTAAGCTTGGAGATTTGGGGTGGAAGAAACAAATCTTGAAGCCTTAGTTGTATCCCTGTACTGCAACACCTGCTTGAGCAAAAACATATTCTGTTGAACGTGCAAGTGGAGGGAAGCAAATAAAACGAGCTAAATACTGTAATTTTTTAAGAATAACACAAATCTTTATCTAACCAATTATGCTTGATTAAAGTCCATCCATACAAAGTTTTCAATGCACTGCTACTTCCACATAAAAGCCTGTTGTTCAACTTCTATAAGTGAAGCCCTGGGGGTGTAAATGAGCCTTTCCATTCCTCTCAATGGGAAATGAGCTCTTCTCTCCCAGATGAGGCTGCAACTGATTCAGCAGTTATCTCAGGCAGCCTACATATCTGTAGAGGACACTGCCACCAAAAGTCTGTTCTCCAGGGCACCTACCCTGAGTCACAAGAGACCACAACTAGCTGAGCCTGGGCACTGGGGACAGCCTCTCTAAGTATTTCCTCTAATAATCACTATTCAAAGCAACTATTACAGTTCTCCTTACAGCAGGCCAGGGAACAGGCCATGCAATCATAAAGGAGAAAGAAAAGCTCTCCTGTTTCCTAACACCTTAGAATATAGACAGACAGTCCCAAAAAAATCTCACATTTGAATTCTTGCTTTTCCTCAAGCATTTCCATATGCTTTCCAGCCTGGTAGATTGGAAGCTTTCCTTCTGAAGAGATGTCTCCCCACTGAAGTCAAACTACTGCCACCAAGTACAGAATTCCTCTCAAGGAAGGCAAATGAGAAACTCACAAAAGGACAGTATCTCAGTCTCCACTCTCCAGACATTTTAACTTTCAAACTCTCCTAGCCAGAAAGGCTTTTCTCCATCAATTCTGCACCCTGTTATTAACTCTAGGGATGAAGAACCAGCTATGCAAGCCTCCTCGTTGGAATATGATCCATTAAGTACAAGATGACCTGAGTGTATCCATGATTCAAACAGTGGCATCTTACTAAGCCTTACAGCTTCAACCTTGAAAGTAACAATCCTCACCTCAAAACACAAGTTTTCCCACTTTTACTCTTCCATTCTCTTCCCCATCCCCCTGCTGGACGAGTGAGTGAGTGAGTGAGTAGCTGTATGGTGCTTAGCTGTCAGGTCGGGTTAAACCACAACAGTATTGTACCACA
Source organism: Pycnonotus jocosus (assembly GCA_013400435.1). Classification (NCBI taxonomy): domain Eukaryota; kingdom Metazoa; phylum Chordata; class Aves; order Passeriformes; family Pycnonotidae; genus Pycnonotus; species Pycnonotus jocosus. The sequence goes on from VWYP01000397.1 coordinate 82,119, forward strand.
TGGGCTGCAAGTTGCTGCCCTGATCCCTGACTGGGGAAGCTCACTGTCAGTTATAACCCTTACAGTGATCCATTCTCTCCATGGAATGCATACAAAAGCACACAGAAATGTCCTCAAAATTTGTTGCTCAAACTATGAAATAAATAAAAGATCTCAGGAACACAGAGCCTTTGGTGGAGAGCTTTTACTCTGTGAGGGCTCGCTTGATAAGAAATGGCAGTTAGATCAAATAAATCACTGTTAGCATCTGAATGTGCTAAACAGTCTAGCTAAGAAAGATCAAAACTTACAAGATCAATGAGTTCACTTTACAACATAACTAAGGAAGAGACAGACAAGTCTGGAAGTAGAAATGCTGAAATAATTTCAACATGCTGTCAGTCAGAAGCTCATCTGGTTTGCTGCTAAGGTGCAGGGTCTAGAGAGAAGAGAGGAATGGAAAACTTCCCACGGCCCTGAAAAGGTAGTGTAGCACCTTCCTAGGAAGCTACTGACTACACTGATAAAAAGAAAATTCTGAAGCTCTCACATCAACAGTTGAATAATTCAGTAGCTGTCATTTCTGAAGAAGCATAATGAAGCTCAGGTGGTACTGCTACCTGCACCAACTAGAGTGTAGGTTCTTAAAGATTTCATAAATAACAGACTGTGCAGTACAACAAGGTCACTAATTCAAAGAAATTGTGCCAAGAATTTATCAGATGAAGAGAGTAAGAAATGTTTCCTCAAGGATGGCAGCATGCTAACACTCTCAACCTTCAGAAGTAAGCAGAATGGCAATAATCTTATATGGTAAACACCACACTAATTTTGTGTTTGCCAGTGTTCAAAAGCAATCTTTCTTAGAAAGGTCATCAAATCAGTAAGTAGAACTGCTGGAACAATCCTAGACACCCAAGTAAGCTTTTGGTGAGCTCAAAACACAGTTGACATAATTTTTACCAACTCACAAGCAAAGCATAGAAAGATAATAGAAGAACCACAGTCAGTCATTATCAGACAAAAGCTGGATACTGTTACCTGTGATAGTTTCTAAAAGTTTCACTATCAAAAGCAGCTTCAAATATTATTTGTTCATCTCATGAAACTGCAGCAAACATACTTTCTCAAGGCAAATTTTACTGAGAGTCAATGGCACCATGACAGGCCATGTCCTTGAACAATTTCTTGCTTAAAATTTTTGAATGTACTGAATTAAGACGAGTTAGGCAAAGACTGGAGACTTCATATCCACAAGAAAAATGGGGCAAGATTATTCACATGAGCATGTATTGACAGGACAAGGGGGAATGGCTTCAAACTGGGAGTAGATTTAGAAATTAAGGAAAGATTGTGAAGCACGGGAACAGGTTGCACAGGGAAGCTGGGGATACCCCATCCCTGGAGGCCTTCAAGAACAGGCTGGATGGGGCTCTGAGCAACCTGGTCTAGCTGAAGGTGCCCCTGCCCAAAGCAAGGGGGTTGGAACCCAAGGCACCCTTCTAACCCAAACCATTCTGATTCTATGATACTGTGGGTTCTTGTGCCTGGGCAGTCTCTGCAGACTCAACAGTCCCTAAACTCACAGTCACACCATGACTGGCCAATAAGCTGCTTTCTGACACCAATCTTACACCTTGAAAATGTGCAACCAGTGGTTCATAAGGCACCACTGGCTGTATGTTCCAATCCCTGAACATGACCAAAACAAATCCTGTTTCAGCCTTGCTAAGTGGAGATGTCACAGGTTAGGAAACTGAGATAATGCCATGTGGATGCCTGCACACAAGCCTTCTATGGCAGCATCCCCGAATCCCTGAATAACGCAATCACACAGAGCTCTGCAAAAGTCAGTGCAGCCTTTCGGATACCGAAGCAGAATTTTGAAAGTGAAAAAGGCATTCAACTTCAAACAAAAGCAAATATGTAGTGTGCACCAATATCCCTATTCTGCTGTATTACTATAAAGCCTGAATAATTTAAAGCCATTACATTTAACATTAAGAATTCCATACATGCCACTTCTAGAGCAGGGTAAGACCCAAAATTTAGCCATGTCAAAAAGTCAAGAAAACATATACATCTAACCATTTATGACAGAAACAATAGAGCAAAAAAGAGATTAGTCAAAACTACTTTCTGTGACTACCTAGAATTATTCCATCTGTTCAAAAGTGGGCCAGTGAAAGCATTACCTCTGGGGTATTAATTCCACAGTGCAGCAGATATCAGCTATCATATACTGTAGCTGCAGGCTATGTGCTAATGGCAAAGCACATTAGCAAAACAAGACCTATGAACACTCACAAGACCTGAAAAAGGACAAGTGAAATGACTTCTCTGGCCACTGATGCACTGATACACAGAAAGCAACACCCATTCCTCAAAAAAGTAGCCATAAGAGAGTTCTCACACACTGAGCCAAAGTTTGGCATCCAATGTGTAAACCAAAACAAGGTATTCCCAACTCAGTGTCCTAATCAAAGAATGGCATTGAGAATCATTTTTGTCTTCTCTGCTTTTTGATGTTTGTGTCACACTTGAAAAAAAGTAAAACTAAACGAGAAAATCACCAAGCTACAGATGAGTAAATTGCTGCCATCACCACTAGCTATTAACCTAGCAGTCTAGATGTCAGGGCACTCACTTGGGGCTCGACTGTGCAGACAGGCACATAAAAGAACACCATGGTCCTCATGTTATACAAACTGTGGAGGGGTTAACACTTTTCAGCTTGCCTGTTGAAATATTGAACACTCAGAGCTGGAATGAGAACTCACATGGTTCACCTCCTAGGGCCATACCCAAAACCAATAGCACTAAACACATTTCACTGTAACCTGGGATCAAATATCATAAAATAGGAGAAGAGAAGCTATCAAACACAGAGAGTTTATGTGAATACCAGGAAAAAACCTCACACAACACAATCCATCTTGTTACATCACTCCAAATGCCATCTCTTAGCCAACTTCAGAGCAAGGAAACATAAAAGCAGGATTATCTGATTGAGAAAAGCCTCTTCTTGAGTTGTCCCAATCAGCTCAGCAGTCCTGAGACCAAGTTTAATAGCCTACTCTTATAAGCCACTGTCCTCCACAGTTACAAAGAGCTGTATGTTACACTGAATTAAAAGTTCCTGGTTTAGAATTAAACCATGCAGAATTTCAGAACATGTTGTCCCAAAACAACCTAACTTATGTTGGAAACCTGAAGCTGCAGAAACTACAACTTCTTGCTGAGGGTGGCCAAATTAAAACCTTCACAGGAAAAGTTTTAACAACTTCAAGTAATAAGTCATATCCTCCCAATACCACAGGAAAGGGCTCAGGTCACAAGTCACAGAATTTTAGAATCATTTAGGTTGGGAAAGACCTTTAAGATAACCAAACCCAACCATTAATCTAACACTGACAAGTCTATCACAACATAAGCCAATATATCAAATATAAAAATTATTTAGAAAAAAATCTGCAAATTAAGATCACATAAAATGAATCCACTATGCAACAGTAGCCTTAACAACCAATTTTGAATTAAACACAGTTGAGAACCACCAGACAAGCATAAAAGTTTGTTTTATTTCCAGAATTTGAATATATTACAAGCTATGTTACCCTTACAACTTTAGGTCTAACATTTAATCTCCAAAGACAGGATCTGAAAATTTAATAGACTATTTTTAACACCACAGTATGACAAACACCTGAAAATACATTAATTACACTAGGGAGACATTCAAGCATGCATTTAAAGATTTAAAAATAATACAGATTATTGACCTACTTGCAGCATATCATCAACCATAGTCAGAATGTACTGAACAGTCTGTTCCTTGGAGATATGAGTCATCAAGTTTATAAATGTTTTAGCACACTAGAAAAATAAGAGACATTAAAATTAATATTAGCAATTGTCTTTGTTGCTTTTGATAATATAAAACAGGATCTTATTAATTCAGTTAAGTCTTACATAAGCATTGAGCATCCCAACATCTTATTCAATTGCAGTAAGAGATGAATACATTTGACATTATCTCACAAAGAAAATTTTCTGTCACATTGGTTGCTACCCTTTATAAATTGTTTTATAGCTTACAAATTCAATACATACTTGCTAGTAAGTCACCAGTATGCTTGGTTGAAAGTCAGATTAGAAAAGCCTCCCTCAGAACCCCTTTTTTATGGTAGTGGGAAGATCAAATAAACTGACAGAACAGCAACTAAGAGTACAAAAAAAGTTTCAACAATTTAAATGGAGGTAGGAAAACAGGTAACTCCTCTGTTCACTTACTATACACCTCATAGAAAAAACTTGGTTAATCTTTGAAGAATGTTACAATTTCAGCAACAGGATGTAATAGTTACAACATTACTTTTTACACTTCCTCCTTTCCCTTCACCACATTAAACTAAAACAGAAAGAAAATCGAATTCTGAACTGCTACATCATAATTATATAATGACATATAAGGTACACCAGATATGTTTTTGTTATTATGCAAACTATGATCCATTAGATAACAGTAACACAGTACAATTTGGAGAGAAAATAAATACAAAACTAAAACAAACAGCCTAAAATTAAAGTAGAAAAAATGGCTAGACATGTTTGTGTGTTGAAAGCATCTACTCTTCACCTTCCTCCCTGCTTCTCCTAATCCTCTTGATGTCTGTGCTAGAACCTCAGGCTGAGATTCTACTGATTGGAATATTATTAAAGTGTCTTTGGGCATCCTGCCTGGATTTTATAAGAGCAAAGGGCTGATTCAGTTCTGAATCAGCTCTGTCCAATGCAAAGGTCTCATATCTTACCATGTCTAAAATGACATGAGACTCACATGTCTAACTGAATGCACCTTAGCAGTCAATGGACTCCATGCTGCAACTAAATTATAATTGTTTAGCTAACTAAGCAGCAATCTTTCTGGTAGCAGCTGTCATCAATAACTATAAAGAAAAAAGCTTAAAAAAAAAAAAAGTGACTCAAGTACAAGTGTGCATGATTAAGTAAACTGGGATGAGAGAAGACTTGAGCTAGCTTGTCCCACAACAGAGTCAAAGGCAGATGACATTTAACAATTATTTAGTAGGTTTTAAAAATAATGAAATAACATCCAACCCATATCTAAGGAAAAATAAAAGAATCACAATAGTAAGCTTTATACTTATTCCCTAACATCTTAACTGTATACAACCAACAATAAAATAAGAATCGATATGAAAATTTCCTTCCTCCCCAAAGGAGACTTCATTAAAAGAAAGTTACTTGATTGCCTTCTGTTTGCAACAACTCCTGTTTTTCTTCTGGACTTCTCTTCTGTTCAAATCTTTGAATAAATTCACAGTCTTCACCTGAAATCATCTGACCTCTGAAAAACAAAACATTAAACCGTAAGTAACATGAACAGTAAGTTGGAAATAACTGTACTGGGTTCACATGGCAAGGTTTTGTTAGTAGGGGACTGCTTGGGTGGCTCCTATGAGAAGACACCAGAAGTGACCCCCATGTCAGACAGAGCCAGTTCCAGCCAGCTCCAGGACAGACCCACCACTGGCCAAACCTGAGCCACTCAGTAATGACAGCAGCACCGCTGTGATAACATACTTAAGGAGTAAAAACTGCTGTGCAACAGTAGCCATGAGACAGGACTGACAAGTGGAAGAAACATCTCTGCAGACTGCCAGATCAGTGCACAAAGAGGGAGAGGAGGTGAGCCACATGCCAGAGCACAGATTCCCCTGCAGCCTGTGGTGAAGACCATGGTGAGACAGCTGTCTCCCCGCAGCCCATGGAGGTCCTAGGTGGAGCGGAGATCCACCTGCAGTCCATGGAGGACGCCCATGCCGGAGCAGGCAGATGTGCCTTACGGGAAACTGCAGTTTATGCAGCTTTTCTTGCAGATCCTATGACCTCAAGGGTGATGTATGCTGGAGCAGTCCATCCCTGGAAGACTGCAATCTGCAGAAAGGATCCATGCTGGAAGAGTTTGTGAATGACCATAACCCATGAGGGGGACACCTCAGGATGGAGCAAAGGAAGAGTGTGAGAAGGAAAGAACAGCAGAGACTGTTATGAATTGACCACAGCCTCCATATCCCATTGCCCTACACCACTCAAAGCAAGGAGAGAAAGAACTTGAAGCAAAATTGAGCCTGAGAAGAAGGGAGGGGGCAGGAGGTGTTTTTTAGATTTTTTTCCTATTTTTCATTAATCTACTCAATTTAATCAGAAACAAATTTAAAAGTTCACCAAGCAGAGCCTGTTTTGCCCATGATGGTAAGTGGTCAGTGATATCCCAGTCCTTTCACCTCAATCCCAGAGCTTTTTGTCATGTTTTCTCCTCTGTTCTCGATGGAGCAAGAGAGTCCTGTCCTGATGGGCACCTAATCAATGTCAACCCACCATACAAACCTTGTTTTCTTCATCTTGAGCTCTCACAGAATCATATGGTTTGGTTTGGAAGCAACCTTGAAGATCATCTGGCTCCAACCCCTCTGGCATTGGCAGGGATATCACTTATGAGATTGCTCAGGGTCCAATGCAACCTGGCCTTGAACACTTCCAAGGACAAAGCAGCCACAACTTCCTGGGCAACCTGTTCCACTGCCTCACCAACCTTACAGTTAACTTCCTCTTAACATCTAATCTAAACCTGCCCTGTTTCAGTTTAAAACCATTGCCTTCTGTTCTGTCACTATATGCCCGTACAAAAAGTCTTTCTCCCTCCCTCCTTTTTATAAGCCCTGTTAAGGTACTAGAAGGTCTCCCCAAAGCCTTTTCTTCTCCATGCTGAACAACTCCAACTCTCTCAGTCTGTTTTGGTAGGGGATGTGCTCCAGCTCTCTGACCACCCTGGTGGCCCTGCTCCAGCAGGTCTTTGTCGTGCTGAGGACCCCAGAGCTGGGTGCAGCATTTCAGGCAGGGTCTTGTGAGGGCAGAGTAGAGGGGATACAGTATCAACCATGTCACTTTACCAACACTGTATCCCACAAAAAATGTATCGGGCTCCTTCCTGTAAAGGGTCTCAAGTAAAAAAAAAAATATAAAACTAATGGTGGAATAATCGCTTAAAAGTCTTCTCTACACATTGCCTCTGAACAGCATTCTCTAAATAATTTTAAAACTTCCAGGGGCTGAATGCAATGAACTCAAATGTGCACAGCTAGCATGTTATGACAAAATGATAATACATAACATGAATAACAGTCTAATCCAATCAAGAAATAAGTGCTGAAAAACAAAATTAATTGTTACTTAAAGTTTGCCATAAGCACTGAAGAAAATTGCAAGGAGAACAGAGATCATGGTTCCTAATTTATTTTTAGCTATCACTAATTACATTTTGAGTCTAAGAACTGATATGCATGCAAGTTCATTCAAACACATAGCAAAGGGGCTTGACATAGTGACCTGTTGTGGACACCTATAAGATAACAGATGTCTACTTAATCTTCTCTTCAGCTTGATATTCGAGTGGTTACTGCCATCACCAGTGCTATCTCAGAAAGCTGTTAACTCAGCTGAACACTCAGACAGACTTGCAGAACACTACTGGGGTTTTTTTGTAATACAAAACTTGACATCACAAGAAATAAAAAAAACTTGTCAAAAAATATGTAGTCAGGTACTCTTCAGGTAAGAAAAGTAATTTTAAATCAAGTAGTCCTAAAAATATCCAAGATTTTAATAGCTGACTAGCTTTACTAGATAATACAAGGAGGGCTTCAGGAAAGAAGAAAATCCTGCACAGTCACAGGGGATGAAAGCATTAGCCATTCCTGCTTCAGTTATTTCCAAGACTCATCTTCTCTTAACATTTCCACTGAATGAAATGCCTCTTCCAGTTTACAAAGCTATGTGGCATGGACTCTCCACCCATATTTTCCATATTCAAGGTCAGCTTTCAGATATTCCAGGACTAGAGATTACACTAGAACCATTATAAACTTTACAGGAAGTGTTCACTTTTTTTTTTTTTTTCAACTGGCTCGACTGGATTCTTGAAATAGAGAAGTAATACCTACAATGTGTTCTTTTCTTACTTAAATGATTATGTCTTGAGTACAGCCTCATCACAGAGCCATCTTTTATCTATTTACTATTCAAGCAAAGAACATAAGTAGTCCAGTGCCATGTGTGCTATTCCTGTATTCCAGCTGCTTTGTTACAGATATCCTCACATGCACTGAGGAAAGGCAATCAAGATTTACCAGCTGGAAGATTCCTGAAGCCAGTGGTAGGGTAGTTCTTGCCCAGCTTCTGCAAAAACTTTACTAATTATAGACAAATCATATGTGATTAGCCAATGATGACCATGCTGCTACCATGCCTTTTATCTATATTCTTTCTTGCCTATTAAGGATGGATTTGAAAAGTTATGGGAAGAGGTGGACAATTCATCCAACACAAACACTGGATTTAAAGACCCACAACTAGAAGTCTGTGTTGTTTCAAATAATGTTGACCAAGCCGGGGACTCATGGATCACACTGATACAAAAGTAACCAGATAAGCTGCTTGTTTATACAAATATTGATTGCCCTTTACAAAACACTTCAAAGACCACATAAGATGAACCCTTAATTTTCAGCTTTAATGCTGGAGAAAGTCTCAGCCCATGAAGAGAGATACTTCTTTACAGTCAAGCTATTAGAAAAAGGTCACCCAACTGCAAAGGAAAAAAAGCTTTCAAGCTTTTGCTTTTATCCTACATTAGGATACAGAAAAAATGGAAAAAAAAAATGTGGGGATTGATATTGCTGTGAGGAAAAAAAGACATTAAAGTTTACTCTTTATCACTTTGTTAGCACCATTCAAAAATACATCTTCCAACCCATGCAAAACATACTAAGGGATCTGACAGCTTTTTAAACAAGCTGTTAATATTTTATCAAGGAACTCATACATCTGATTAATTGTTTTAGTAATTTCAAATGTATCTATTTCCATTTGTCTCATTTTAAAACTGAAATAACTGATTACATAGCAAACCTTAACCAGTAGTGGGGGGAAGGGAAAAAAAAATCAGCCAAAAAACCATGAGAAAGTGCAGAACAGCCCCAGACAGCTGATGCTGAGTCCCATGATGCTATTACACATTTTCCTCACCCCCTCTTCCAAGCAACAAAAATCTCCCAGCATCTTTTAGCAAACAAGCAACCAAAACCTCCCTCCATCCCTCTTCCTAGCAGCCACTTAATTTGTTATTTTCCAGGATGTGTCTACTGTCTTTTGTCAAGATAAAAGTCACTTTGAGCTTCAGCTGTGTCTTGGTTTCAGCTAGGATAGTTAATGTTCTTCCCAGTAGCTGGTACAGTTCTGTGTTCCAGATCTAGTATGAATCCTTTATTTTTTTTAATTAATTTTTTCCTCTTCCTTTTCAGTCCTATTAAGATCTCTTTATCTCAACATATGAATTTTCCCTTTTTTTTTTCCTCTCCTGTCTGAGCATACTAGGATTAGGCCAGGATCCCTGTAAGCACCTTTCAAAGCTCTATGCCTGGGATACCAAGAGCTACCTTTGAGAGCACTTGCTAGAGGAGACAAAACTGAAACTCTAGGATTTAGAAAGCATGAATTTGCAAGTCCACCATTTTTAAATCCTCCTGATGGCTCAATATGATTCAGAAACTTGTGATTCCTTCTTTTAATTATGCATTTCCACCAGCAACTCTTGTTCCTTTTTTTCTGTTGTTGTTTGTTTGAATGATTTAATAAAAGACACTCTGGAGGTTAGGGTATTTTTGGTTTTTTGTTTGTTTAGGGTTTTTAATACAAAAAAGATTGACTAGATATGCAGCACATAGGAAGTTCATATGAAGCCATCATGTCAAGGCACATTTTTTTTATCCAGGTGTCTACAGCACTTTGCATGTACCGAGAGACACTAAATTTATCCAACTGCTCAACAGTTATAGCATTACAAAATTAAAACAGTAAAACAGACTGAATGTACTCTACAAGACTCAACCAGATTTCAGGGAAAAAAAAAAAAGAAAAGAAAATCACACACTACAAATTAGGAAACTTCTGTATTTCCTCTAAAACAAGACTGACTTTTAAAGTCTGAGATATTTAACCTGCTTTTTAGAAGGTTCTTTCACCCCCAGGAAAATAGAAAAGATATTTTAAAATCAAAAATCACAAATATGCATCTGAAGTATTTGAAAATACACAGGAAACTATGTACAAATTAGCTATCAAGTATCTCACTTGATTAAATATAAAGCATTGTCAAATGCTGTGTATCTAAAAAACTTACAGTGCTGTAAGGTGCAAGTTAAACTCAGAAACAAATTCAATTTTCCACAGAACACATTGACTACCCTAAGAAAGCAAACCCAAACCTGCTTCAAGCAAGCCAGCACACCCTCTCCTGGCATTCTGACACCCTGGGGCAAATGCTGAAAGCAACCACACAGAGCAAAACAGTGACCTGCTTTTTCAACTCTCACCTCTAAAACTGCTACAAGCCTTGAGATCCAAAGGCAGCAGAATCCATACAGAACTAATGATCCTCACAGGCAGACCTACACATCACATCCTCCCTGTTACAAGCTTTGTTACTTTCCTCTCCCTCAGACACAGACCCCATAAAGAAAGGATAAATTTTAGCACCAGAAAACAAATTAGCTTTTTCCACAGCCTAATTTTGTAAGGAGCAATGAACACACTAGCAAGCAAGCTGGTAATACAGACAATTGTTGTATCTAACAGTATACAGAAGAAACATCAAAAGTCAGCAGTTTTGTGTTAGTTTAGTTTGATATGTAGTTTACAGTTACAACCTTCAGAGATGGAATAAGCACTGCGTGAGTTAATCTTTACCTTGAATTGACTCTACAAGAAGAGTCAGGCTACTGATATCTGAGAGCTACAAGTAAGCCATTTTACTTTTGTACTCAAGAACAGAGAGCAGCAAAGAACGCCCTTCTGTGTGACCCTGAATCCAATGCTGTTGTAAGTGATGCAATCTTTAAAGCACCTTTATACACATACAACTCCCACAGCCAGAGGAGAAAAGAAATTCTGATGAAATGTTTTAAGTTCTTTGGTTTCAACTACTTAAGTACTACCTATAGTTTCTTCAACTACATAAATACTGTCTCTAGTTTAAGAAGCATAAATCATGTCACACCGGAGCTGATGTGTTAACTTAGGGAAAACAAAAGTACTTCCTCTAACTTAAAAACATCTGATGACTTGAAGTAATGCCTTCACACATTTATATGCAAATTTACCACAGTAAGTGCACAGTCAGAACAAGGAGCTCAAAAGAAAGAGAACTGTCCTTTCAAGTACCCCATTTTCCTCCTGCTCTACAAATCAGACCAAACCAAACTATTCTGACCTGCCTCTAACAGGTGCATCAAAGAAAGCACTTTCCACTCACTGAATAGTATGCTTCATTCCAGAAATGAATCAATATAACTGCACTGACTGACTTTCCAAGGAATCCCTTCAAGCTCAGCCTCAAAGACAACATCACATCCAAACCTGTCCATTGGTAAAAAAGGACATATCCAAACCAAGGTATGAGTTTATTCTCTTTGGAAGCACCAAAAGTTCTGCTGATGTTTTTGAATAACTCATTATAAGGAAACTCCTCAGCCAATGAAGTAGCTATCTTTAAGATGCTCTACAATCCCTCTGGCACCATTTAAGTCAATCCTTGAAGCCAACTTATTAACAGCAGACCACACAGTCACACAAATAACACTATGTAAATACAGTTCCTTGTCAAACAGAACCATCCCCTATACCAACAAAAGTAAGAGATTTTTCTCACCAGCCCTACAGAAACACCAGAGAAGCAGTGAAAGAATCTCATATTTCTTTCCATGAACAGTGTACTGTACTCCCACTTTCATCCTGAGTAACTGCAAACCAGCTGTTCACTGCCTCTAGGACAGCACAGGAACAGCTGTTCAGGTATCCTTGGGACACACTTTCTATCAGATAAGAGGGCACACAGAAACAGCAAAAGCCACTTAGATTGTTTGAAAAGTGCTTGGGAGCTGCCACTGCGAGGTTACCACCCCAACTTTTCTCTTTGGCCTACAAAGACACTGAGTACCACACTCAACCAGGAACTGACCCATCTTAAAAACAGCCCAGCAAAAAAAAACTTTTCTCAGATCAGTTCCTTTATGCAGATTTATCATGCAGATATATAATCACATAGAAAAGAACAGTACAATTCAATTAATGGAATAAGCAAGTCTGAAATACACAGGACAGGCCAAAGCAGGTAGTCATTATTAAGCTTCCATTGGGTTAGCATTTCTCAGCTTACATGTGTACAGTTTTGCAAGGTTATTTATTATATTACATATTCATAGGTACCACAGCAATCTGAAAAAAAAATCGTATTTTTTAAGTGGTATAATGTGATAATCACAAAGCATCATCAGTATGATTTGTACCTCTACAGTTGTGAAGACTTCTGCCACTTTAGTTACAAAGCAATTAACTATAAAGTATTTTGCTATTATAAATAGCAATTTACACTTTGTCACTATTTCTCATACTGACCTGTCACAAGAAACAGACTGCAAGAATGTTGCATTTCACTTCAGAGTACAGAGGACTAGTGAAAATCTGTTTCTTCTCCCCATTTCCTACCTCACCCATTAAACTTTTCCTCAGCTTGTCTCTATGTCCTCTCAGGACAATATTTCACTTGCTTCTCCTGCTGCCATTGTATCAATGCCAAAGAAAACTCTGAGCTTGCCTAGAACAGCAGCACACCTCTCCCCTGACTGAAGTGTTTGTTTCAGCCTACTCACAGATTTACTTGCTCCAGCTGTCCTCCTGTATTAATGCTCCTTTACTAAAGGTACAGCTTATTTTCCTGGACTACCATTACAGTTTTGCTAGTACAATTTGTATTCCCACAAAGAGCACCTCAGCAATAGACATTCCATACCTACACTTAAGACAATTATTACTGTAAACTCTTCTTAATTCAGCAGTTATCCAAAAAGGCTAAAATTGAGACTAGTGTTTGAATTACCAATGAAAAAAAACCAGTTTGGCCACACATTTGTGCAAACCTGTACTATTTACTATTACAGCACTCAGGTGACAAAAGCAGAGTTCCTCTTCTGGTAATAAGTCATAAGAAAATTTTCCACAGCCACTTCCATCTAATGCAGACTTTTTCCAGCTACTTCCATGTAGACAAAACATCCTTCACTGCAACATAATGCTCAACTGTAGCCTTAAATCTCAAACACTTAGAAGAGGAAAAGAATGTGGAAATCTTTTACTTACTGGAGATATGACTGCCAGTTTACTTTGTTTGCCCGAACTTCAGCAGCTTTGGCAGCAATGATGTTTGTTGGAACAGCAGCATCTACAGCACCTCGGATATCCATCTTGACTGATAATTAAAATGTACCTAGAAATGCAGATCAGATTTGAGACCTCTTATTGAACAGCAGAGTATTTGTCCAATATTTTAAAGAAATGAAAAAAAGAAATATTTCCAGGTGTCCCATTCCTTAACACTGTACTAGTTAGTTTCTGAAAATATCCAAGTTTTATAGTTTTTAAAACGTGGCTTACTGGAAACAAACAAAAATAAGCCATACCTACACGCTCAACAGTAGCCAATCATAAGTTTACTAAAATAAAAGGCACAGACCATTACTACATAACTCCCAGTCTTATGCATCCTTAAACAATGAAATTAAGTTATTTGAATTAAGGTAGCTCTTCTGCACCATCCAAGTAGCCCTACAGATAAGAGAAGAATAAATCTTCTTTCCAGGGTTAAAATTCAGTGCATATCCTCCCCACCCCACACATTCGGACTGATTTACTTCAGGTATTTGTCTAAGAGTATGTAGACATTAGAAACACGCAAACTACAACTTCAGGGGGAAAAAACCCCATTAAGTATATAAATTAAAACCATGCTACACAGATTTAACAAGAAAATAAAGATCACTAGTGCACAGAAAGCAAACTGAAAAATAAATATGAACAGAAGCTCTCTATCCGGATATACTACATTACCACAGATAGTGACCTTCACCACTTCTTTCCCCGTCCTTTATGGTTTCAATCTCCACCTGACTTTGATGCCTAAACAAGAAGTGTGTTGGCAGAGACTTCAGATCCAGCTAGAGCTGGAATTCCTTACAACCTGAACTGTACCCAGCCTCTCCTCGCAGCCTGTTTCTGGACTGTTCTGGCCCCCCTTACAGACCAAGCAAGAGCAAACTGGCACATTCAGGCCTATCCCTAGCAAACACACCTCACTTTTATGACTGAAGGAAATACAGTTCTAACAAAAGAAAGGAAAAAAAAAATGAGGAACTATCCTGAGCAAACAGCGGAGGACAAATGCCCTCCCTTTGAAGCCACTTCTATGAGCAGACACGCACACAGACGGCACCACTGTGTCCTTCAATGACCACTAAAGGTTTCCAGGCTCCTACTGACCCACCCAGAGCCATTCAAACGCTGCCCGAGGGCAGAGTCGGTGACAGCGGTTGCAGGCGCTGCAGTTAAGCCGCAGAAGCAGAGAGGCGCCTGGGGCAGGGAGAGCCCGGGCACGTTCCTGCCGCTCCCCGCACGGGCTCACGGGCACGGCCGCCTCCCGAGGGGCCCGGCAGAGCCCAGACCCTCGCGGAAGCGGCGGAGCCCTCCGCATCCCCCGAGCCCGCCAGAGCCCCCGGGACCCACCGCGCCAGGGCCCGGGGCAGCTCCCACTCACCGCAAGGGCGTGCCGGGGCGGAGGCCGTGCAGGGATGGAGCGAAGGAAGGAGGGAAGGAAGAAAAGCGAGAGAAGAGCGAGAAGAGGCCGCGGGCGGCCCTGGGCAGCCCGGGCAGCACCACGAACCCGCCGGCCCCGGCGCTGCTGCCGTCATGTGATGCCGCTCACGTGAGCGCGACGGCGGCCTGCGAGGGACAGCCCGCTCCGCCCGCGCCTGCGCGCAATCAGGCGTGTGGCTGCGGGGCTGTGTTGGAGTGAGTGTATGCATTATGTGTTTAGAGCACAAAAATATGCACGTTTGTATATACCGACACATGTCATAGAGTTTGGGTTGGAAGGGACCTTCAAGATCATCTGATTCCAACGCACCTGCCAGGGATGCAGCCCAGGGCAGCGTTGGCATTCTGGGCTGAGTGCACATTGCCTGGTCATTTGAGCTTCTTGTCAACCAACACCCCCGAATCCTCCTCAGAGCTGCTCTCGATCCATTCTCTGCCCAGCCTGGATTTGTGCTGGGGATTGCGCTGACCCATATGCAAGACCTGTGTATACGTGTATGATTTTATACAGGGGATCTAATCCCGTACAGGGAGGACAGGATAAAGCATGTGCCCACAGGTGCCCACCTGTGCTATTTGCAGAAATGGCTCAGCTTTTCCACACTGACAGCGCGAGTCTGGCTGGGAAGGAAACTAGAGGCTAAAAGCCCAAGAGTTTCAGAAGCTTTGGGTTTAAACTTCTGTGTTTCCGAGAAAAAAAAAAAAAAATTCCTCCGTGCATTCATTTGCTGAGTGAGGTTTTCCAGTCATACCGTGCTGAAGTGCACAGACATACCACTCCCGGTCAGAAATTACCTCAAAAAGTCATTTCGCTAACATATAAGGAGAAAACAAAAATAATCAAGGTTTTGTGTGCAAGCAGATCAAGACAGTCAATGCACAGCTGGCTTAGAGCTGGTCTGCTGCTAACTTAGTTTTTCTAGGGTCTCTGAATTTTCCATTTAGAGGATACACTGTCCTTTAAATTATGCCTGGCCAGTATCTCAGTAGGTGGGGGGTTTTTAACTCCAGCACAGTTGTCACTGTAACACTCATTTATACTTCTTCCATAGTATTTTTTTTTTCAAAATGGGTCTTCCTTCCTACCACAAAAAACCTTGTTGGTTTCTTCATAACACAAGAGTAAATCCAAGGTACAGTCCAAGTAACAGGATTTGCATGTCTTTATTCTTCATCAGAAGAAAGCTCCCTAAGCCCTGTGCACACTCTGTGTCATCTAGTCTGTAATAAACACCTCCATTAATGTGATTCCATGGATCACCAAACATGTGGGACTTGGAGGTTTAATCTAACAAATTTGTGTTCTTCCACATTGCTTACTCATAGTGATAAGAAATGCTGGCACAGCTCCTGATCTCTAGCATAGAAATCTCCACACAATTTTGAAAAATCTGTTACTTTGAAAGTTTATTTAAATCTGATTTTTGCTTCATAGCTGACAGTTAGAATTTGGTCTTATTTTAACCAGTTCCCCTTTTAAAAGCGTGTTTTTAACTTCTTCCCTGTGGCATTCAGTATTTCCTGCCTCTGCTCTGCCTGTTTATGGCACGTCTCACTTGCCATTGCTTTTGCGTCCAGCTTCAGGCATCTGGAATAAACATATTCACCTTTTCCAGAGATGTTTTACACCACGTTACCAATGATGATGCATATGGCTCTACCCATTTTATAAAGAAACCAAAGGCAAAAGTCTTGCAAGATAAATAGAAAAAGGCTTGAAGCTTTTTAAATGCAATTTGCATAATGAGGGTGTGTGCTGGTTTTGGCTGGGATTGAATTAGTTTTCTTTACAGTGACTTGCATGAGGCTATGTTTTGAATTGTGCTGAAAACAGGGATGTTTTCATTGCTGCTGAGCAGGGCTTGCACAGCACCAAGGCCTCTTCTGCTCCTCCCTCCACCCCACCAGTGAGAAGGCTGGTGGTGCACAAGGCGTTTGGACAAGACACAGCCAGGACAGGGGACCCCAACTGACCAAGGAGATATCCCACACCATATGGCATCATGCTCAGCATGAAGAGCTGGGGGAAGAAGAGGAAGTAAGGGGAGATATTCGGAGTGATTGTGTTTGTCTTCCCAAGTACCTGTTATGCATGATGGAACCCGACTTTCCTGGGGATGGATGAACACCTGCATGCCAAAGGGAAATGGTGAATTAATTCCTTGTTTTGCTTTGCTTGCACGAGCAGCTTTTTCTTTCCCTATTAAACTGTCTTTACCTCATGAGTTTTCTCACTTTTACTCTTCTATTCTCTCCATTCCATGGGGGAAAGTGAGCAAGCAGCAGCGTGGTGCTTAGTTTCCAGTGGAGGTTAAGCCACAACAAGGCTTCAAAGGCCTGTACAGTTATCCTACAAGCTACCATTCAGCACTTCAGGCTTTGATTCCATGAAACTGCCTCATTTGTCCACAATGATACTTCTGCCCAAACCCCAAACTGTCCCAGCACTGAAAACATTGATGACTTTGTGCATTCTCTTACCTAGGACAAGTATGGCATTCTTCCATCTTCACCCTTCCAAGCTCAATCCAATAGTTTAAGTAAACCCTTGGGAACTGGATCAACACCTCTTAATGTGCATTTCCAGCTGCCAGTTTTAAGACACAAACAGAGTTGCTCCTAACCATGTGCCCCTATGTCTAGCAGGGTGATGTCCTGGATTCCTGCTTAGACATGCAAAGCCATTTCTTCTGGCAAGGATCACCTGTTTCAAAGAAATAATCCAAAATGCTGTAGTCTTCTTTACCCAATATATTTCTTCCAGCCTTTTAGCACACTTCTAGCTTAATCCAAGAGTACCACAGTACTCTGTCTGAACCTGAGTACAGGTATGCACAGGATTGTGGTTCTCTCACTTTTAGTTCCTGCTTCCAATATTGTTTCAGTACTTTACTGTAAGCAGAAAATAATAAGTTCATGGTTTCAGTTTGGTGCCAATGTGGTCTCTTGTTCAGAGTATGCATCAGGCCATCAGTGGCCTTTCTTTAATAGAAGACTACCTAATTCCACCACCTGCATTTATCACCATCCATTCAGCCTGGAGTCTGGAAAGATAGATTGCTACTCGCAGTCAAAATTTTGATACTACAGCAACAAAGTCATTTTTCTGTAGAAAAGAAATTGTAAAAGGTGTCATTTTGCATGTTGACTTCATCATAAATTTCAGACTCTGGCTTTACTGTTCATTTCCCAGGCTGTTGAGAGGCTACAGTAAAAAATATTTCCCTGTAACTTTTCTTGGAGTGAAAAGTTGGTTGAAAATATTCATCTACTGAGTTAGCAGAAATGCAAAGAGGAGAGAAATAATTGTAGTAGTGACTACTTTTTTTTTTTTTTTTTTTTTTTTTTAAACACATATTCCAGGGAGTATTTAAGGAACTATGAGACTAAGCATGACAACTGTGCCAGGCAAGGTAATAGAATCTCTAGCAGAGGAATCAAAGTAGTGAACTCAATGTGCCATGTTAAAGATTGCAAACAATATATTGTTCCTCAATATACCTGTCTATAGATATAGTTAATTTACATATTCTTCTATGCCAGGCAATGGAACAAAGGCAAAACATTAACACAAAGTTACTATAGGTCTGTAAGGGCTAGTCATGTCTCACACCTCTGCAGGGTTCTTCATGTGTACAGACAAGGTGTGTAAGGTGTGGTCTTCCATCCAACAACTTTCCTGGGTTAAGGGGGCAAGTCTGGGCTTTGATTCATAACTCTTGAATGAGATACATGTAGCAGAAGGTTGGAAGGAATTAGCAGCTTTCATAATACAGAAGAGTCTTCAACAGAGTGCAAAAGGCATCTGGTTGGAGTCTGTTCTGTTCAGCACATTCAGAAATGTTTGAGAAAGGAGGTGAATAGTGTAGTGGAAGCTTTGCTGGTGACAGTGTTACTCCTTTGACAAGTGCACAGTGGAATTGTCAATCACATTGTCAGAAGGTGTGGGTAAGCTACCAAGATGTGTTCTTATCTTGCATCTTCAAACACTTGGGCACATGTAAAACTTTTCACCAGTGTAAGTCCCATGAGGCACTCTCTCTGTGAAGGAATTTCATTGCATTGCAAGGGAAAGCTTTGAGAAAGGAAAGAATTGTACATTTATTACAGGAGCTTGTCTTGAGTGCCTGTCACCACTAGGACAGCAAAAGGCAATTCTCAGCAACCAGTACAAACCCATCCTGTGTCATCAGCTTGGAGCATCTCATGGTGCCTTATTTGTGCTGATTGATTTTTTGGATCTTGCTAAAGGTCTGTAGAAGTGCTGTGTGCCTATTTTTTTGGCAAGCATCTATCCTTTAGGAGTCAGGTGTGCAAAACAATTCTCATTTAGCTATTTTTGGTCACATCAGTGCTTGTCCATTAACTTCTGGCAATACAGCTTCACTTGAAGTTGCTATGTTTAGATGACTTTTATTGATGTGTGGAACAGTGGAAAGTGAAAAGCACATCAGCATGCAGGCATAAAAGTCATCAATTTCCTGGATCACAAAGAATAAGAATGCTCAATAGTTTAATACTAGAAAATGAGTACAGATGAGTCATCCTCACACTAAAACTACAGACAGCTGGATCGTGAGAGTGTTTTTCTGTTCTCCTTTCTTTTTTGTAATAAGAACAATGTATCATTGTCTATCACATATTTTCCAAATTTCAGAGGTGTTTTGCACACCTGTCATTTAACCTTTCAGCATTCTGTACATCACCTGGCTCTGGCATGTCTGCACAAGTATTTAACATGTATAGAAGAAAATGCTTTGAAATTTTATCCAGGCAAAACATGTTTAGAAGGTTAGGAAAGTGAGCACACTTCTCTAATTCACAAAATGTTAAAGTAATTTTTTTTTCTCTCCTTTCTAATTGTGGAGGGTTGAAGAGACCTCATTGAAGAGGCCTCCTTGCATGGCAACAGAAGTGATTTTTCAATATGAGAAGATGTGGAGTACTTCATTAGATGTTTGAATGAATTAGATGTCAGAGAAATTATAGCAAAATTGGCCCATTGTGAACTGGATTTTTACTGCTTAATCTGTCTCTGTTTTCTCCTCTTATTTTATCTTCATTTTATTGTGTGTGTCATGGTGGGAAAACATTATTTTGTGAGTTTTCTTTTTAACAAAGTAATCCCTGCTTCCTGCAGAAGATACACACTTATCTGACTTCTAGGTCATAGATCATTTGATAGATCATAGATCACTTGGATCATTTTTCTTTTAAATTAATCAGATTCTGGCCCAAAGGATGTGGCAAAGTTGTACATATATTATAGCATATGCACATATGTTATAACTTATATGTTATATGTGCATAGTTAATGTATATGTTATAGCAGGCAACCTTCTGATTGTTCCACCACCTCTTTGAAATCAGGTTTTATGAGATCAGTGAAGGAACCACACATAATTTATCTGCAATAGGAGTGGTCTTTTTGAAAGAAATAGAAACTAACATGTTGTTGTAATAAATACATCTACTTTTTCCCCTAGTATAATGGAACAATGCTGTAACGCCAAAAATTGGAAATAAAGTGCTATGCAAAAACAGGAACAGAAAGGCCAGTGCTGGATTGTTTGTAGCCTTGAGAAATAATGCACCTGGGGTTAAATAGTAGAGTGTATTACTTTAGCGAGCAGGGACATGTGTCTCTGTCTCTTGTACATTCCCCTCTCTATAGAAACCTGAAGAGTCTCCAGCCACTCTTTTAGCCTGCAGCATCTCCTCCTTTCACCATCAGTCTCTGTTGCTTTATGCCAACAGCTTTTGTCTCTACAAGGGGGTCCTCAGCTGCAAGTGTAGAAGGGGTGTTCTTCTTTCAAAAATTGCTGCAGTACCAGGTGAAATAAAGCTCACCTCTGGGTTAAATTGAAAAAAAAAA